>JADHZB010001972.1:7271-34893 GCA_015657535.1 Nephromyces sp. MM_2019 | reverse complement strand
TCAACTCCAGAAAGGCTCATAATAAAATAAAAATAGCAATATAAAAATTTTTATATTGCTATTTTTATTTTATTATGAGCCTTTCTGGAGTTGAACCAGAGACCTCACCCTTATCAGGGGTGTGCTCTTTCCTCTTGAGCTAAAGGCTCTTTTTTTATCAAGCACCCAGTTACTTTTCCTTTAATAATTTATTAAAAGTATTATTACTGCTAAATATATTTTTCACAACCAAAATAATTTTGGAGTGTTTATTTATATAATATAGGCACCTACCTACTATTTTATTTCTATGTTAAATAAAACATGTTTAAAAAACTTTTTACTAACCACCTTATTAGTATTTTATCCAGCAGCACCTTCCAGTACAGCTACCTTGTTACGACTTCACCCTAGTTATTAATTTGTGCTTTGATCTTTTTTTAAAGATTTAAAGATAAATTAACTTCCGTGGCGTGACGGGCAGTGTGTACAAGGCTCGAGAACATATTCACCGCCGTATAGCTGACCGGCGATTACTAGCGATTCCAACTTCACATAAACGAGTTGCAGTTTATGATCCGAACTAAGAATAGTTTTAAGGTTTAATTTTTTCTCACGATAATAAAATTTGTTTCTATTGTACTATTCATTGTAGCACGTGTTGTAGCCCAGAACATAAAGGGCATGATGACTTGACGTCATCCTTACTTCCTCTTTTTAATTTTAAAAAAGTAATATTATAAGTAAACTAAACTTATAATAAGGGTTACGCTCGTTATGGGACTTAACCCAACATCTCACGACACGAGCTGACGACAGCCATGCACCACCTGTCTATAATAATAATTAAAAAATTATTATAATTTTTATTATTATAAAGTCAAATTCTGGTAAGGTTCTTCGTGTTTCATCGAATTAAACCACATGCTCCACCGCTTGTGCGAGCCCCCGTCAATTCCTTTGAGTTTTACTCTTGCGAGCGTACTTCTCAGGCGGAATACTTAACGCGTTAGCTAAGGTATTATTTTTATAAAAAATACCGAGTATTCATAGTTTACAGTTAAGACTACTGGGGTATCTAATCCCATTTGCTACCTTAACTTTCGTCTCTTAGTGTCAGTTCAGAAAATAATCCAGTAAGATGCTTACGCCTATGGCCTTCTCTCTTATATCTTCATATTTCACCATTACTTAAGAAATTCCTCTTACCTCTATTACACTCTAGTTTTATAGTTTCTTTAAATTTAATGAATTTAAACCCATAATTTATTTATAAGACATATAAAACAACCTACAGACTCTTTACGCCCAGTAATTCCGGATAACGCCTGTATCCCCCGTATTACCGCGGCTGCTGGCACGAAGTTAGCCGATACTTTTTAACCTTTTTGTCAATATTCAAAAATTAAGGTAAAAGAAGTTTACAACTAAATAAGCCTTAATCCTTCACGTGACGTCACTCTGTCAAGCTTGCGCTTATTGCAGAAAATTCCTCACTGCTGCCTCCCTTAGGAGTTTGAGCCTTATTTCAATCCCAATGTGGCTGATCATCCTCTCAGACCAACTACTGATCTTCGCCTTGGTAAGCTTATACTTTTACCAACTAGCTAATCAGACATAAATTTATTTATAGACGGTAAATTACCTTTTTAAACACTACTTTAAATTGCATATATCAGATATTACCAAAAATCTCTTTTTGTTATAATTCTAATCTAAATTTTAATTTTTATATTATACTCACCTGTTCGCTATGTAAAAAAAACTTTTATTTACATTCAACTTGCATGTGTTAAGTGCGCCTTTCGCGTTCATCCTGAGCCAGGATCAAACTCTTAAAATATCCAGAAAATATATTAATTTATACGTTTAAGAAAAATTTCTATTTAAATGGAGATAAGCGGATTTGAACCGCTAACTACAATCTTGCAAGAAAAGTACTCTACCTAATTTGAGTTATATCCCCTTTTAAATAAAAATATATAATTTTAATCTTCAATAGCTTAGTGGTTAAAGCATTCGGCTGTTAACCGAAATATCGTTGGTTCAAATCCAACTTGAAGAGATTTTTACGAATGGAGAGATTTGAACTCTCATAATTAATATATTAGATTCTAAATCTAATGCGTATACCACTTTCGCCACATTCGTTTTTTTATAGACCTTGTAGGAATTGAACCTACATTCTAAACTTAGAAGGTTTATGTCCTAATCCTTTAGACGAAAGATCCTTTTTATAATTAAATTAAGTAGTATTGGATTCGAACCAATAATCTTCTGCTTGTAAAGCAGGTACTTTACCTCTAAGCTAACTACTTTTTATTTTAAAATAAAAAATAATAAGACTCGTATCTCAGTGGATTAGAGTTTGTAGCTACGGACTACAATGACATGGGTTCGAATCCCTTCGAGTCTAAAAATATATACGGAATAGAGTAGTTAGGTAACTCATCGGGCTCATGATCCGAAGAACAATGGTTCAAATCCATTTTCCGTTTTATAAAATTTCTTAAGTTAGTTCTAGAAAGAAAAAAATAATTTTAATTTAAATAAGTTCAATAAATTTTAAAAGCTAAAGGTGAAAACCTTGGTACTCATAGACGAAGAAGGACGTATTAGTCAACGAAATGCTTCATTTAATAAAGACTTAAATAAATAAATTGAAGTTTTCCGAATAGGATTTAACCTTTTAATTTTTAATAAAAAATTATATATTTATTAAAAAGTTAACCTAGGGAACTGAAACATCTTAGTACCTAGAGGAAAAAAAAGTAACAACGATTTTCTAAGTAGTGGTGAACGAAAAGGAAAAAACAATAAATTATTATTAATTTATAGTCTTAATTAAATACAAATTTTTTAAATTTAAGTAAAATGGAAATTTCAAATTCCGTTTGAATTAACGAGGACCACCTCGTCAGACTTAATACTAATGAGTAACCGATAGTAAACTTAAAGTACCGTGAGGGAAAGGTGAAAAGAACCCCGTAAGGGGAGTGAAATAGAACTTAAAACCTTTTAAAAAAAAGCTTATGTGTAATAGAAGGATTATTTTGAATCTAACTGTGTGCCTGTTGAAGAAGGAGCCGATGAGTCATAGTAAGAGGTAAGCTTTGGTTAAGGAAAAAACGGAGCCAGAGTGAAAGCGAGCTAATTTAAAGATTAAGCATTATAATAAGTTTACTACTATGGACCCGAATCCGAATGATCTAACTATATCCAAGATGAAACTTAGATTAAACTAAGTGAAGGTCTAAATTGATTAATATTGCAAAATTATCAAAAGAGGTATGGTTAGCGGTGAAATGCCAAACGAATTCGGAGCTAGCTGGTTCTCCCCGAAATGTATTTAAGTACAGCTGTTGATAGAAATTTTTAGGGGTAAAGCACTGTTTAAATTTAAGCTAATTTTTAATTAGTATTTAATTTATTCAAACTATGAATACTATTATGTTATATTATTTTTTCAACAAGTGAGACTTAAGGGGTAATCTCTTAAAGTCAAAAGGGAAACAACCCAGATCATAAGTTAAGGTCCTTAAATATTGTTAAGTTAAAAAGGAAGTAAAATTATAAAGACAGCCAGTAGGTTGGCTTAGAAGCAGCAATCCTTTAAAGAGTGCGTAATAGCTCATTGGTTTAGTGATTTTGTGCCGAAAATTTTAGGGAATAAACAATATACCGAAGCTATGAGATTATAAAAAAATCGGTAGGGGAGCGTTCTACCTTAGAATAAAATTTAAATGAAAATTTAAGTGAACGAAGTAGAAGTGAGAATATCGGTTTAAGTAACGAAATTATCAGTTTAAATCTGATACTCCTAAAACTTAAGGTTTCCTGTGTTACAGTTTTTCTACGCAGGGTTAGTCGAGACCTAAAATAAGATGTATAGTGTAATTGATGGAAAATAGATTAATATTTCTATACCATATTTATTTTGCAATAAATGACAAATTTTAAATTACTAATTAAGTATTGGTTATCTTAATTATTTGATATATTTAAAATTTCAAGAAAAATTTTATGTGCGTAAAAATAGATATGCTCGTACCGTAAACTGACACAAGTAGGTAAGTATAAATGTACGTAGGAGACGAGAAAACTCTCTCTAAGGAACTCGGCAAATTAATCCTGTAACTTCTGGATAAAGGATACCTTATTTTAATTAAATATTAGAAAAAGGTTGCAAAAAATAGACCCGAGCGACTGTTTATCAAAAACACAGGTTTCCGCTAAGTTGAAAAATCATGTAAGGAAACTGACGCCTGCCCAGTGCCGATAGGTTAAAAAAATAAGAAAAAATTAAATTCTTTTTTTTAAGCCCCGGTAAACGGCGGCTGTAACTATAACGGTCCTAAGGTAGCGAAATTCCTTGTCGGGTAAGTTCCGACCTGCACGAAAGGCGTAACGACTTGGGTACTGTCTTTGAGAGAGACTCGGTGAAATAAAAATGTCTGTGAAGATGCGGACTTACTACATCAGGACAGAAAGACCCTATGAAGCTTTACTATAACTTGAAATTGAATTTTAAAATAGATTGCGCAGAATAAGTGGGAGATAAAGAATTTATTTTTTAGGAAATAAAAGAATCATTTTTGAGATACCACTCTTTTAAAATTTAAATTCTAATAAAAATTTTGTAAACCAATTTTTAGACAGTTTTAAGTTGGTAGTTTGACTGGGGCGGTCACCTCCTAAATAGTAACGGAGGTATTTACAAAGGTTTTTAATTAAAGTATAAAAGCATAAATAAGCTTGACTGTTTGATATATAGATCTAACAGGGACGAAAGTCGGTTTTAGTGATCCAATAATATTAAGTGGTAATGTTATTGCTTAACGGATAAAAGTTACTCTAGGGATAACAGGCTGATCTCCCTTGAGAGTTCTTATTAATAGGGAGGTTTGGCACCTCGATGTCGGCTTGTCGCATCCTGGAGCAGTAGTATGTTCCAAGGGTTGGTCTGTTCGCCCATTAAAGCGGCACGTGAGCTGGGTTCAGAACGTCGTAAGACAGTTCGGTCCGTATCCGGTGTAGTCGTTAGAACATTGAAAGATTTTCTTTTAGTACGAGAGGATCAAAGAAATTATACCTATGGTGTATCAGTTATTCTGCCAAGAGTATAAGCTGAGAAGCTAAGTATAAATATAAAAAATTTAACCACTGAAAGCATCTAAGTGGGAAAAATATCTTAAGATAAATGTTCTTTGTCGATTTTTAAAATTTTAAAAACGAGTAAGAATTCAGTAAGATTAACTGTTAAATAGATAAATATATATAAGTTTAGTAATATATTTAGTTAATTATCCTAATAATTCGAGTAAATTGAACTTTTTTAAAAGCTAGTGTAGCTCAATAGGTAGAGCAGCTGACTTGTAATCAGTTGGTTGTGGGTTCGAATCTCTTCACTAGCTACTATTTTAAATAATATTTAATAATTTATAATAAAATTTTAAAATACTAATTAAAAAATGGTTAAATATTTAGGTCCAAAAGTTAAAATTTTAAAAACTTTAGGTATTTCTTTTTTACCAGGATTTTATTCTAAAATTTTATTTAATTATAAAAATAAATTTCTTTTTTAATATTATTAATGAATTTTAAACAATTATTAAATAAACCTTATAAATATGGTTTTAAAACAAATATTAAAAGTGAACAAATTAAAGGAGGTTTAAATTTTTTTACAATAAAAAAAATTATATATAAATTAAAAGAACCTATTTTTATTCAAAAATTTAGAATTGAAGCTTTATATAAATTAAAAACATTAAGACAACCGGATTGGTGTTTTTTTGAAAATCCTGATATAAATTATGATAAAATTTTTTATTATTCAGCTCCTTTAAATATTTCAAATAAAGTTATTAAAAATAAATTAGAAAATACATTTGAAAAATTAGGATTATCTATGGAAAATAAAAATAATATAACTAATGTAGCAATGGATATTGTTTTTGATAGTATTTCAATTATAAGTACTATAACTCCATTTTTATTAAAATCTGGAATACTTTTTTTACCTTTATTTGAAGTTATAAAAAAATATTCATATTTAATTAAACGTTATTTAGGAACTATTATATCTATAGGGGATAATTTTTTTTCAGCTTTAAATTCTATAGTTTTTAGTGAAGGTTCTTTTTGTTATATACCAAAAGATACTTATTGTGAATTTGATTTATCTACATATTTTAGAACAAATTCTGAAAATTTTGCTCAATTTGAACGAACTTTAATTATAGCAGCTAATAATTCCAAAGTAACTTATTTAGAAGGTTGTACAGCACCTTTTTATAATGAATCACAATTACATGTTGCTGTTGTAGAAATTATTTGAAAAAATCAAAGCATTGTAAAATATTCTACTATACAAAATTGGTATAGAGGAAATCAAATTGGTGAAGGTGGTTTATATAATTTAACAACTAAAAGAGGTGTTTGTATGGAAAATTCTAGATTAGAATGGACTCAAATTGAAATGGGATCTGCTTTAACTTGGAAATATCCTTCAACAATTTTATTAGGTTTTAATTCCTCTAGTGAATTTTATTCTGTATCTTTATTATCAGGTTTTCAAGAAGCTGATACTGGGGGTAAAATGTTTCATTTTGGATCTAATACAAAAAGTAAAATTATTTCTAAAAGTATTTCATTAAACTCATCTTTAAATATTTATAGAGGTTTAGTTGAAATAGGAATTAAAGCTTTTAATTCAATAAATCAAACTGAATGAGATTCTCTTTTAATAGGGTCTGAAGCTTTAACTTCTACAATTCCATATACAAAAATTTTTAATTTTACAGCTATAATTAAACAAGAAGCAACTATTTCAAAACTTGATGAAGAATATTTATTTTTATTATTACAAAGAGGTATTACATTAAAAAAAGCAATTACACTTTTAATTTATGGATTTTGTTTTAATATTTGTGAAAATTTACCAATTGAATTCGGAGCAGAAGTACCTTTATTAATTTCATTAAGAACTGAAGAATCTTTAGGTTAAAATGAGAGAAAATAAAAAATATTTACATAATTTTTCTTTAAAAAAAAATATAATTTTGAAAACACTTTTAACAAAATCTTTTAAACTAAAAAATTCTAATTTAAATAAATATAATAGAAAAAAATATAATATTTTAATAAAAATTATTAAACAATTTAGAATTTTAAGTATATATTCTTTTATTAAATATAAATTTTTAATAATTAATTAATTTTTATGACTAATAATTATATATATAAATTAAATAAAATAAAATTTTTTAAATTAAAAAAAACTTTATTTAATTTAAAATTTTATATTTTGAATTTAATTAAATTAAAATCTAATCAATCTTGAAAATTTAATTTAATAATTTATGAAAATAAAAAATTTAAATTAAAAGAAATTAAAGGTTTATTTTTACAATTTAAAAAAAATAATAATCAAATTTGAATTAAAAATGAACTTAAATTTTTAATATCTTTAAATTCACCTCAAATAAAAAATTTTAAAATTTAATTATAATTAATAAAAATTAATTTAAAATTCATATTTTAATGCTTTATTCTATATTACCTTTTTCTTTAAAAAATACTGAAATTTTATCTAGTTATTATATTAATTTTTTAAAATATAAATTAATTAAAAAAATTAATATTTTAATCCCTAAACAAATATTTTTTAAAAATTATTTTAAACTATTATTTTATTCGAATAGTTTACAAATTAATATAACAAAATATAATAATTCTTCTTTAGAACATAATTTATTAAAAATAAGTCCTTTTTTACAAATAAAAATTTCTGTTTTACTTTATTCAATTAAAATTAATAAATATAATATTTTTAATTTGAATTTAATTAAATTTCCTAAATTAGATTTTCAAGAAAATTTTATTTTAAATGGATTAAAAAGAACTTTATTATCTAAAATTAAACGAAATGAAGGTATTTATTTTGCTAAAAAAATTAAATATAATAATATATTTTATCTAGTTTGTATAAAATTAAATAATTATTATCAATTATTTATAGAAATAAATAAATATAATTCAATTTTTATATATGATAATAAACATAAAATAAAAATTAACTTTATTTTATTTCTTCATTTTATAGGTATAACTAATAATACTTTAATCAAATTTTCAAAATATGGAAATACTTTAATTTTTAGACAATTATTAAAAAATAGTTTTAAATCTTATATTCATATTTCTTATAATTTATTTAAATATTTTAAATTTTTTATTAATATTTCTTTAACATTTTTTATTTTAAATTTTGAATTTGAAAAATTTAATAATAATATAATTAATTTTAATAATTGTTTTAATTTAACAACTTCAATAGTTAAAAATAAATTATTTAATTTATTTGGTTTTGATTTTAGAAATCAATCTATTTATTTATCAAAAGATTTAATTAGTATTATTGATATTTTATTAGATTTAAAATTAAAAAAAAAATCACTTATTAATTTAGATCATTTTGGATATAAAAAAATAGAATCTTTTAATACTATATTATTTGAAAATCTTGAATTTATGTTAGAATATAAAGTAAATAAATTTAAATATAAATTAATTAAATTTTTTAATTTAAATTTAACAAGTAAAAATTTAATTAAATTAATAAATAATAATAAAAATTTTTTAAATTTTAAAGAATATTTAAATATTAATCCTTTTGTTCAATATTTAGATCAAATTAATTCATTATCTGAAATTATACATAAATTAAAATTAAATAAAGAAACTTTTTCAAAAAAAAATTTAAATATTAGAGATATTAAATATAGTGAATTTAGTAAATTATGTTTAATTGATACTAGTGAGGGATTAAATAGTGGCTTAATAGTTTCATTACCTAATAATATTATTAAAACAAAAAACAATATTTTAATTACTCCTTATAAATTTAAAAATAAAGAAAATAAAAAATTTAATATTAATTTTTTAAATTCATTATCTCAAGATAAAATACAATTATCACTAGATAAATTTTTTATAAGAAAAAATTTAAATTTTAATAAATTTACTATTACTATAATTGAAAATAGTTTTTTTAAAACTACTAGTTCTAATATTAAATTTAATTTAAATGATAAAAATTTATTTTCTCCTTCTGAAAATTTAATTCCTTTTATGTTTCATAATGACCCTGCTAGATGTTTAATAGGATCAAAAATGCAATCTCAATCTATACCTTTAATTTATAAACAAAAACCTTTTATTTTTACAGGTTATGAACAAATAATTTCTAGAAAAAATATTAATATTATCAATTGATTTCAAGAAGGTATAGTTATATATATATCTTCTTATAAAATTATAATTCGTGATTTATTTAATAGAGAAATTACTTATTTTTTAAAAAATTATAACTTTTCAAATCAAGGAATAATTTTAAATTTTAAACCTATTATTTGGATAGGAGAAAGAGTGATATGAGGACAAATTATTGCTGTTAATCAAGATTTTATTGAAAATGAATTTTGTATAGGTAATAATATTTTTATTATGTATGGTTCTTATTTAGGTTATGATTATGAAGATTCTATAATTATTAATAAGCAACTTATAGAAAAAAATGTTTTTTCATCTTTACATATGGATATATATGAAACATTACTTTTATTTGATAAATTAATCCCTGAATTTATTTTTTCTAAAATTCCTAAATATAGTAAATTTAATAAAAGAAATTTAGATTTTTTTGGAATAATTAAAAAAGGTTCTAAAGTTTTAGAAAATGATTTAATTATTTCTAAAATTAGTTTAAATAATATTAATATAAAAAAAGAATCATTAAAAAATTTTTTATTTATATTATTTGGTACTAGATTAAAAAATATTATTGATAAATCTATTTTAATATCATCTGGAAATTCAGGTAGAGTAATTAAAATAGAACTTTTTCTTGATAAAAAATTAATTTCTCAAAATATTTTTTTAAAAATTAGAATAATTATAATAAAACAAAGATTATTAGAAATAGGAGATAAAATTTGAGGTAGATATGGAAATAAAGGAGTTATTTCATTTATAGCTAATAAAGTAGATTTACCTTATACAAAAGATTTTTTAAAACCTGATATTATTACAGGTTCTTTAGGAATACCTTCTAGAATGAATTTAGGACAATTATTTGAAGCTTTATTTGGTATTAGTTGTTTTTATCTTGATAAAAGATTATTAATAGATAAAAATATTAATGAAAAATATAATTTTAATTTAATAAAATCATTTTGATATAATAATTTAAAACAAATTAATTTAAAATCTGGTATTTCTTCTATTTTAAATCCTTATTTACCAGGTAAAATATCTCTTTTAGATGGTCGTACTGGTTATAAACTAAAAGGATCTACATTATTTGGTTGTTCTTTATATACAAAATTAATTCATATGGTTAAAAATAAAATACATTATAGAACTATAGGACCTTATTCAGAAATAACACAACAACCTATTAAAGGTCGATCTAAAAAAGGAGGTCAAAGATTTGGTGAAATGGAAGTTTGGGCTTTAGAAGCTTTTGGATCTGCTTATAATTTAAGAGAATTATTAAATATTAAATCAGATGATATTGAGTCTAGACTTAATATTCAAGATAATTTATTATATAATAAATCTTTAATTTTAACAACTATTTCTGAATCCTTTCGTTTAGTTTTAAATGAAATTAAAGGGTTAGCTTTAAATATAGAATCTTTTTTAATTAATCCTTTTTATAGATAAATTTTAATAATAATTTAATTATTTATAATTTAAAATGAATTTTATTCCAATTTTTAAAATTAGTTTAATTTCTCCTGAGAAAATTATAAAATGGTCTACTAGACAAATTAATAAAATTTTTATTAAAGGTGAAATTACAGAACCTTTAACTATTAATTTTAAAAAAGGTTTTTATGAAAAAAATGGTTTATTTTGAGAAAAAATTTTTGGTCCTTTAAATTCTTGGAAATGTTATTGTAATTTATATAATAAAAATTATTTAAATTTAATTAAACCAGGTATGATTTGTTATAAATGTGGTTATGAATTAAATGATTCTCGTATTAGAAGATATAGAATGGGTTATATTTTATTAAAAACTCCTATTTTACATATTTGGTATTTAAAAGGCTTTGGAAAAATTTTATCTACTTTATTAAATATATCGATAACTCAAATAGAACGTTTTATATATTATAAAGATTTTTTTATTCAAAAAAATAATTTTTCTTTTAAAAAATTATTTACTAATATAAATTTAAAAAATAAAAATATAACTTATTCTTATTTAATTTTTATTAATTATTTAATTCAAAAAATTCTTAAAAATTTAAATATATTATTTGAATTAAATAAATGAAGAGAATTAATATTATATAAAAAAAATAATTTAGAATTAAAACAATTAACTAAAAAAGCTAAAATTTTACATCTATTTTTTATAAGTAATATTAAATTAGAATGGATTTATTTAAATTTATTACCGATAATACCTCCCAATTTAAGACCTTTTTATAAATTAAATGAAAATAATATGTTTATTATGTCGTATATTAATAATCTATATCGTAAAATAATTATAAGAAATAATAGATTAAATCGTTGGATTGCTTTAAGAAATACATTACCTATTTTATTTGAAATTTTTGAAAAACGAATGTTACAAGAAGCTATAGATGAATTATTAGATAATACTTTATTAATTAAAGAAAAATTGAAATCTCGTCCTAATTTATCTTTATCAACTATATTAAAAGGAAAATTTGGACGATTTAGACATAATTTATTAGGTAAACGAGTTGATTTTTCAGGTCGATCTGTGATTGTTTCTGGTTCTGATTTAATTTTTAATAAAATAGGATTACCTTTTGATTTAGCATTAAATTTAATGAATCCTATTTTATTAAATATTTTTCAATTAAATAAAACATTAAAAACTATTTTTAAATTTAATAATTTACTTGAATATAAATTACTAATTATTAAGCAAATTTTAAAAAATATTTTAAAAAAAAAAATTATTTTATTAAATAGAGCTCCTACATTACATAGAATGAATATTCAAGCATTTAAACCTTATTTAATTGAAAATAATTCATTAAGATTATTTCCTTTAGCTTGTTCTAGTTTCAATGCAGATTTTGATGGTGATCAAATGGGTATTTTTTTACCTATTTCAAAAATAAGTCAATATGAATCTAAAACTAAAATGTTATTTGATAAAAATTTAATTTCACCTTCAAATAATAAAAATATATTTCAACTTTCTCAAAATATTATTTTAGGTATATATACATTAGTAAATAATTTTAATTTATTATTACATTCTAATATTTTTTTTATTAATGAATTTGATATTATTTATACTTATATTAATAAATTAATTAATTTAAAAGATTTAATTTGGATTAAATTTAAATATACTAAAAATCAAAATTATCAATTAACAAATTTTATTTTAATTAATACCGGTAGAATTTTTTTAAATAAAAACTTAAATTTTAATTAAAAATGAACTTTTCTTCTATTTTAAATTCAGGTTTTAATCAACTTAAATTAGAAAATAATATTTTAAAATATTTTTATTTTGATACATGTTTAAAATTTATTCAAGAGTTAATGTTTTTAGGTTTTGAATATTCATCAAAATATTCTTTTTCTTTAAATTTAGATAGTACAAAAAGTTATTTTTATTTAACTTCGATTTTAAAAAATAAAGAAAATTTAAGATTAATTTATTTATGGTCTAATTCTTTTTTATCAAATTTTTATATTTTCGAAAAAAGTACTAAAAGTCAAATTTTATTTAAAAAATATTTTAATTTATTAGAAACTTATAAAATAATTAATCCTATTTCAAATTCATTACATTTAATGTCTAATACAGGAGCTAGATCTAATTGGTCTCAAATATGTCAAATTATTGGTTTTAGAGGTTATTTATCAAATTCTCAAGGATTTTTATATGAAATTCCTATTATGCAAAATTTTGGTAAAGGTTTAAAAACTTATGAGTTTTTTATATCTTGTTATGGTGCTCGTAAAGGAATGATAGATACAGCTTTAAAAACAGCTGATTCAGGTTATTTAACTAGAAGATTAGTAGAAATAGGAAGAGATATGATTATTAAAGAAGAAAATTGTCAATCTAAATCATTTTCATATATTTATAAAATTTTAAATATAAATGGTAGTTTAAATTATTTAAATAATAATTATTTTATTGGAAAATATTTTTATTTTTATTTATTTAAATCTATTTTATTTAAACAATCTTATATCACAAAAGGATTTTGTAATAAAAATTTATTAAAAAAAATTTTTAAATTTAAATTAAAATTATTTTTAAAAACTATTAATAATTGTAATTCAGGAAGAACTTTTTGAAATCAATGTTTTGGGATTAATAATAATTTAGGAAATTCAATAGGTATTATATCAGGACAATCTATAGGAGAAAGAGGGACTCAATTAACTTTAAGAACATTTCATACTGGTGGTGTTTTTTTAAATTTAAAAAAAAATATGAATTTAAATTATAATTTTTTATTATATAAGAATTATATAATTAAAAATAATCTATATAAAATAAAAAAAATAAATTTTAGTTTATTAAATTTTTCTACTTTTGGATTATTAAAATATAGTTCTTATTTAAAAAAAAATAAATTTAATAATTTTTTTGAATTTAAAAATTTATATAATTATATAAAAAAAATAAAATTAAAACTTAATTTTTATAATAATAAATTTTTAAATTTAATTTATAAATCATATCAAATTTTATTATTTATAAAATTTAAATCAACTCGTTTTGAGTTTAAAACTTCTTTAAAAAATTATTTAATAAATAAAAATATTTCTCAAATTTTAACAAATAAATTAATTTATTTGTTATTTAAAAATACATCAAAAAATTGGATTTTAAAAAGTATTAATACTAATATGTATTATATTAATGAATTATATAGTTATAATATATATAATAAACAAAATTTAATATTAAATAATTTAAATAATTATTATAAATTTTTACAAATTTATAATAATTTTATATCTAAAATTTCTTTTTTACAAATAAAACTAACTAATAATTATTTTATTTATAAATATAAAATTAGATAATAATTTTAATTAACATTATCTTATTAAATAACAAATAATGCTATATTTAGTTTATCAATTAAATCATAAAAATTTAAATCATAAAATTAAATTTTTAAAATTAAAATCTTATTATAATTTTATTTTTTTTATATTATTAAAAAATTTTTATATTTATAAATATATATTAAAATTAAAAATAAATTTTAAATTATTATTTAATTCTGAATATATATTTAAAAGTAATAATTTTTTAAAAAATTATAAATTTTTTAAAAAATTATTACTTAAAAATAATAATTATATATGTTATAAAAATAAAATTTTTGATTACCATGAAATAATTTACAAAAAGAATAAATTTAAATTATTCAAAATAAAAAAAAATAAATATATTATAACTGAATGAAAAAATTTTAAAATTTTTTCATTTAAAAATTTTAAAAAAATTAAATTTAATTTTTTTGATAATTTAAAACTTCCTTATACAATAAAAAAAACAAATTTAATTCAAGTTTTACATAAATATATTTTTAATAAAAAAATTAATATAATAAATTATATAAATACTAATAATTCACCTTTAACTAAAGAAATTATTAATCAATTAAAATTATATTTAATTAAAAATAATATATTCAATTTTTTTATAAGTAAATTAAATACTTCTTTACATAATATATTTTCTAATTATAAAGTTTCTAAAAAAGCTGAAGATATAACTTATGGTTTACAAATAATAGATACAATTTTTGAAAATAAATGAAAAAAATATAATTATTTAATTATGGAAAAAGGAAATTTAATTTTTAAAACAACAAATTTAATTTATAATAATTTTATATTTTTAAATAAATTTATAATATATAATGAACAAAACTTATTAAACTGATTAATTAATTTATCTAATAAATCGATATTAACTTTAAGTCAAATAAGTTCTATTTATGAAATAGGTTCTATATTAAGTCTAGGAAATTATAATCCTCAATTAATTTTAAATATTAAATATAATAATTTATATATTAAAAATAATCAATATTTAGCTTCTAAAAGTACATTTAATTTTATACAAAATATTATTATAGAATCTTTAATTAAACAATATTTAAATAATAATATTAAATTACCTTTAATTCATTTTGAATTAATAGTAAAAAAAATGACTTCATTTGTAAAAATTATTAATAATGGAAATACAACTTTTAATTTATTTGAAATTTTACCTTTTAATTTAGTTCATTTTATTAATTTAGCTAATAATTTTCATAAATATAAAAGTAGTTTATATAAACCTATTATATTAGGAATATCTCGTTCTATTTTAGCTTATTCAGGTTTTTTTACTTCTATAAGTTTTCAAGAAACAATTAAAATGTTAATTAAATCTTCTTTAGAAAATAAAATAGATTGGTTAACAAATATAAAAACTAAATTAATTATATCTGATTTAATACCATCAGGTTCTGGTTGGTATAGATATTTTAATAAAAAATAAATTTTTTTTACATGATTTTATTTACATTAAAAACTTTAATTAAAAATAAAATTTATATAGGATCTAAATTAGAAAATTGGGATCCTAGAAATTATAAATTTATTTATAAAATTATAAATCATAATTTAATTATTGATTTAATTCAAACAGCAAAATATTTAATTAATTGTTATATTTTTTTATATCAATTAAGTTTATATGATAATAAAATTTTATTTATAGATTCTAAATTTTTATCTCAAAATTTAATAAAAAAATCAGCTATAATATCAAATCAATATTATATAAATTATTCTTGGATTGCAGGATTAATTACTAATTGGAATATTATTAAAAATAATATATTATTATTATATTGGTTTGAAAAAATTATTAAATTTTTAAAATTCTATAAATTATTAAAATTAAAAAAGTTTAATAATTTATTAAAAATTTTTAATAAACTTAATTTTAAATTTAAAAATTTAAAATTTATTAATTTTATTCCAAATACTTTATTTATTATAAATCTTAATTGAGAATTAATAGCTTTAAAAGAAGCAATAAATTCTAAAAAAATAATAATTAGTATAGTAGATACAAATAGTATTCCTGAAATTATTCATATACCTATTCCAGGTAATAATAAAAATTATTTATGTATTAAATATATTTTAGAAATAATAGTAACATCTTTAATACATGGAAAATTAAAATATTTAAAATTAAATTATTTTTAGAATATTTATTAAAATAGAATTAAATTTTAGATCTCTTTTAAATATTAAACATTCAAAAAATGTTATATTTAATAAAATATAATATTGATATATTAAATTTAAATTTATAGATAAATTAAATAAATTTTTTTTCCAATATGAATATTTATAATGAATTTTTCACTTTAAAAGTTTATTAAGATTATTTAAATTATTTTTTTTTCTTAATTTAATTTTATTTTTTCTATGTTTATATGATAAAAACCCTGCTTTTAAAAATTTTTGTTTTTTTTTTATTATAATCATTTTAATTTCAATAAAATTTAGATGATTTAATTTATATAGAAAAAGAGAAAATGGGATTTGAACCCACGAAACTTTTAAAAAGTTTTTCTGATTTCAAATCAGATACAATAAACCTACTCTGTCATTTCTCCTAAAAATTAATTGAATTTTTAATAGATTTGATAATAAATCTATTTAAATTTTTATTAATAGAATAATTTAATTTTACTAATTTAATTAAATATTTATAATTAATAATGAATATGTTAAAATTATTATTATAAAAAATTAAATTATTAAATAAAAGATTTTTATTTTTAATAAATTTATTTTTTAATGAATATTTATTTTTTCTTATTGAAATTTTTTTCATTTTTTATATATAAAAATTTTAATAATTAATTAAAAGCAAATAACGAGATTTGAACTCGCTTTTTTAATTTGGAAGATTAATGTTTTACCTATTAAAACTATATTTGCTTAAATAATATTAAATTTTTTTTATAGAATATGTAAGTTCTTTTGAATTTTTATCAAAAATAAAAGATAATAAATAAGAATCTTTAGTTAAATTTAAATTTAATAATAATTCACTTAAAGGTTTTTCAATTAATTTTTCTATTAATTTTTTTAAAGGTCTAGCTCCATAAAAAGGATGATAAGATCATATAGCTAAAAAATGTTTAACATTTGAATCTACAGAAATTAAAATAGAAGATTTATTTAAAATTAATTGGTTTTGTAAATTATTAATAAATTTTTCAGTTATAAAAACTAAAATTTCTATAGATAAAGGATTAAAAATTACTATTTCATCTATACGATTTAAAAATTCAGGTTTAAAATGTTTATTAATTGCTTTTTTAATTTTTAAATTTAAAGAATTAAAACTATTTTTAGTTAAGATTTTACCTTCTTCAAAAAATTTAAATTCATTTGGATTTTTAGGACATCCTAAATTACTTGTAAATATAATTATAGTATTAGAAAAATCTATTTGTTTTCCAGTAGAATCAGTTAAAATTCCATCATCTAAAATTTGTAACATTAAATTATTAATATCTTCATGAGCTTTTTCAATTTCATCAAATAAAATAACACTATAAGGTTTTTTATTAATAGCTTCTGTTAATTGTCCTCCTTCTCCATATCCAATATAACCAGGAGGTGATCCTATTAATCTGGAAATAGAATGTTTTTCCATAAATTCACTCATATCAAATTTTATAAGTTCTTTTATAGATCCAAATAATAATTTAGAAATAATTTTAGCTAATTCAGTTTTTCCAGTACCACTAGGCCCACAAAAAATCCAACTCCCTATAGGACGATTTAATTGTTTTAATCCTGTATATGTTCTTTTAAGAGCTGTATTAATATTTATTAATGCTTGATCTTGTCCATAAATATTTTTTTTTAATTCAGTTTCTAATAAGTTTAACTTTTTATTAATATTCTCATTTTGTATTAAAATAGATTTAGGTATTCCTGATACTTCTGATATAGCTTCCTTAATTTCTAATGTATTAATTGTTTTTAATTGATTATTTTTTTCAATTCCTTTTATACAAGCTCTATCTAAGATTTCTAAAGCTTTTAAAGGAAAAACTTTAAATTTTAAATATTTTTTACTTAAAATAATAGATTCTTTTAAATTTTTAGGTAATAAGTTAATATTATGATATTGAATTAATTCTTTTGATCATTGTTTTAAAATTTCAAAGGTTTGAATTTCATTAGGTTCAGGTATAAAAAGAGTTTCAAAAAAATTATTAATAATATAATTAGTTTTTAAAATTTGATTATAATTTTTTGGGGTTGTAATTCCAATTATTTGAATAGATTTTAATTCAAGTATTTTTTTTAAAAAATTAGTATAATTAGAATTATCATTTTGTTTAAAAAATAATTCAATATCAAAACATATTAAAATTAAATTATTATAATTTTTTAATGATTTAATTAATAAATCAAATTGATAATCCAAATCAGTTTTATTTATATTTATTAATAAATTAAATATATCTAAAATTCTTATTTCTTTAAATTTTAGTATTTTTGATATTTTATTAAATTTTAATTTTTTAAAAAGTAATTTTATTAAAGAACGACGACCTGTACCAATTTCCCCTATTAATAAAGGATTAGATTTAAATCGTTTTATTAATATTTTAATAATATTATTAATTTCATCATCTCTATTTATTAAATTAGATATATTATCAAATAAATTTAAATTAGTATAATTATTAAATATATTTAATTGCTGTAAATTTAAATTTTTAATATAATTATTTAAATTTTTTAAAATAAAAATTTTTTCTAAGTGTAACTTAGAAATTAATTTATTAACTAATAAATTATCTTCTTTAATTAAATAACATATTAAATCTATCGAATTAAAAAATCTCTGTTTATTTATAATTTTACTTAATAAATTTAAAGATTTGATTGAAAATAATTTAAATTTAGAAAATTGATAATTTTTAAATTTTATTTCATTTAATATAAAATTAATTATTTTTGTTATTTTTAAAGTTTTATTTAAAAATAAAAAAGAAAATAAATTTTTAGTTAAACATAAAGATGATATAATATGAATAGGTTCAATATAATAACTATTATATTTAATAGCTAAATATTCTGCTTTTAATAAAATAAAATAAATTTCTTTTGTACAAAAGAAATTTATTTTATTCATAGAATTATATAAAATCATAAATAATAGGTTAAATTTTTTTATAAAAAATAAAATTTTAATATAAAACTCCTAATGATTGAGCTGTTCCATAAATAATTTTTTTTATTTGTTCTCTAGATAATAAAAATAAATCTTTTATTTTAATATTAATTATTTTTTTTATATCTTTTGTTTTTAAAATTCCTTTAAATTGTTTATTAGGATAAGTAGATCCTTTTTTTAATTTTAAAATCTTTAAAATTAAATTTGAAATTGTAGGTGTTTTTAAAGTAAAAGAATAACTTTTATCAGAATAAATATTTAATTTAATAGGTAAAATAAAACCAGAATTTTTAATTGTTAATTTATTATATTCTTTACAAAATAAAAGTGAATTAATACCATATTGTCCTAATATAGAACTTAAAGAAGAATTAGGTATAGCATTTCCAGCTAATAAATTTAATTTTATTATAATTAATAATTTTTTAGACATTTGTTAAAATTTTTATTATAAAAATAATTTAATAACCTCACGCTTTGAAGGAATTGAACCTTCATCATAAAGTTTTGGAAACTAATATTTTACCTTTAAACTAAAAGCGTTTTTAGAATTAAATTCTGAGATAATAGGACTTGAACCTATAAAATTTCAGAATCAAAATCTGATGCCTTTACCTTTTTGGCTATATCTCATTTAAAATATATAATAAATTAATTTATTAATAAGTCGAAATAGCTTAGTTGGTAGAGCAAAGGATTGAAGATCCTTAGGTCACCAGTTCAATTCTGGTTTTCGATAAATTTAAAAATTTTTATATTTAAAATTTTGATTAAATTTAATTAAATTAACTTTAAAATTTTTTAATAAACAAAAATATAACCAAAAATTTTTTTTTTTATAAAAAGTATATAGTTTAAATTTATAATAAATTTTATTATAATTCAATATTTGAACCATTTGATTATTAATTAATTAAATTAGTTATAATACCAGCACCTATTGTTTTACAACCTTCTCTAATAGCAAAATTCATTCCTTTTTCAATAGCCATTGAATATAATAAATTAATTTCTAAAGTTATCATATCACCTGGTAAAACCATAGAAAGTTGTTCTATTTTAGAATTTAATTTATAAATTTTAGTAATAGTACCTGTAATATCAGTAGTTTTAAAATAAAATTGAGGTTTATAACCTTCAAAAAAAGGTTTAGTACGACCTCCTTCATTTGACTTAAGAATATAAATATCAGCTGTAAATTTAGAAATTAAATGAATAGTATTAAATTGTGCTGAAATCATACCACGTTTAATATCAGTTTTTTGTACTCCTCTTAATAATAAACCTACATTATCTCCTGCTAGACCTATTTCTAAAGTTTTTTTAAACATTTCTATACCTATTATAGTACTATTATAACATTTACCAAAACCTAAAATTTGAATTGTATCTCCTATTTTAATTTTTCCTCGTTCTATTCATCCTGTAATAACAGTACCTCTACCTGTAATTGATAATACATCTTCAATAGACATTAAAAAAGATTTATCTATATCTCTAATAGGAGCTTGTATATAAGTATCTATATAATTTAATAAATCTAAAATTTTATCAACCCATTTATTATCTCCATAATTATAACTTTTAATATTTTTTATATATTCTAAAGCTTTTATAGCAGAACCATTTAAACATTTAATTTTTTCATTTAAAAATCCATATTCTTTTAAAAGATCTTTAATTTCTAATTCTACTAATTCTAAAAGCTCTAAATCATCTACTTGATCAATTTTATTAATAAAAACTATTATTGATGAAATACCTATTTGTTTAGCTAATAATAAATGTTCACGTGTTTGAGGCATAGGTCCTTCTATAGCAGAAACTACTAAAATAGCCCCATCCATTTGTGTAGTTCCTATTATCATATTTTTAATATAATCTGCATGTCCAGGACAATCAATATGAGCATAATGTCTAGTTTTAGTTTCATATTCAATATGAGCTGTATTTATTGTAATTCCTCTTGCTTTTTCTTCAGGTGCTGAATCAATATCAGTATAATTATAACATTTTGAATAACCATATAAAGATAAAATATTTGTTAAAGCTAATGTTAATGTTGTTTTACCATGATCTACATGACCAATAGTTCCTATATTAATATGTGGTTTATTACGATTAAAAATTTCACGTTTCATGAATAAACTATTTTAATAAAATTTTTTATTTAATTAAATGAGAAAAAACTCTAAAAGATAAAGCTTTTTTTAAAAACTGTTGTTTTTGTTGTAAAATTAAACCTTCATTATTTAAAATATTTAAAAATTCTAAATAAAAAAATTTAGTAAAATTTATTTTTTTATTTTGTTTTTTTAAAGTAGATAAAATTAATGATATAGATAAAGTTATAGATTTTTTTAATGTAATTTTAATAGGAATAGGATAAATAGTATTACTTATTTTTTTTTTTATTAATTTAACTGGAAATTTTATTTTTTTTATTATTTTTTCTAAAATATTATTATTATTATTAAATTTAATTAATAAATTTAATATTTTATTTAATAAAATTTTACTTTTATTTTTTTTACCTTTTTTTTGAATTTTTTTAATAAATAAATTTTCTAAAAATAAATTATAATAATTATTTTTTAACACCATATTTAGATCTACTACTTTTTCTATTTTTTACACCTTTAACTTCTTTAGAACCTCTAATAATATGATAATGAACACCAGGTAAATCTTTTACCTTACCTCCTCTTATTAAAACTATATTATGTTCTTGTAAAGCAAATCCTTCACCTGGTATATAAGCTATAATTTCAAGATTATTATTTAATTTAATTTTTGCTCATTTTCTTAAAGCAGAATTAGGTTTTTTAGGAGCCATAGTAAAAATTTTTTGTCAGATTCCTTTACGTTGTGGTTTTTTAAATAAAATAGTTTTTTTTCAAAATATATTTTTTTTTCTTTTTGTTTTTAAAAGTTGATTTTTAGTTAACATAATAAAATTTATTAAAAATGTTTAAATTTTCTTTTTTTACATCCATTAAATGATAAAGAAGTTTTATCTATAATTATATTTAATTTTAAATTTTTAAAATTATAATTAATAGTTAAAATTGTTTTTAAAAGAATTTGTCTTTGTAAAAGAAAATTTCCATTAAATATAATATTAACATGAGTATAATTTAATTTTAAGGCTTTTTTTACAGCTTTTGATATTAAAAAAGTACTTGAAAAAGGAGTATTTTTATAACGACCTTTTTTAAAACCAATATTACCAAAAGAATAGATTTTAATTAATTTAATTATTTTATAATTAAGTTCAAATAAACTAATAAAAGTATTTTTATTAGTTGATTTTATATAAAAATTTATTATTTTTTTCTTAAAATTTTTTCAATAATTCATTATTTTTGTTTTTGTTTATGTTTAGGATTTATACAAATTATCATATATTTATTTCTTCTATGTACTTTTTTACATTTTACACAAAATAATTTTAAACTTGAACGTATTTTCATTATAAAAAATTTAATGAATATAATTTAGTTTTTTAGAATTTAATTTAAACAAAAATTTTTAACAAAAGCTTTTATTAAATTTAATTTATTATTAGAACCTAATAATTTTCAAGTTATATTTTTATAACCAGATAAGTCTAAAATAAATTTTAATGTATTTCAAGATAAAATATGATAATTTTGAATTTTAGATTTTATTAAAAATTTAGCTTTTTTATATTTGATTAAATGAAATTTATTAGAAATTTTTAATTTATTAATATTTAAATAATAAATATTTTTAAAAGCTTTTAAATAAGCTTTATAGAAAGCTTCATTTAAATAATAATCTTTTCCAATTCCAATTCCAAACCAACCAGAATAATTACCTATGACTAAAATAATTCAAAATTTTTTAAGTCTACCTTTTTTAGAAGTTTTAGAAATTTTTTTAATATCAATAATTTTATATTTAATAGTTTTAATAAAAACATTTTTTAAATTTTTTTTATTTTTATAATTTCAAGAATTATTAAAAATTAAAAAATTAAATAAATTATTATATAAATATATATAATTTTTTAAATAATATAAAAATTTAATAATAAATAAATAATTTAACAATTTAAAGAAAGTAATTATTAATATTAATAACATATAACTATTATAATTAAATTTTATTAATATTAAAATTAATATCTTTAAATTAAAGAAATTTTTTTTTATAAAATAATTTAAATTCATATAGAATATTATTTTTTAATTTTACTTAATTTAATTGTTATTTTCTCATATAAATAACGTATTCCCTTACCTTTATATTTATCAGGTTTTTGAATTAATTTAATTCTAGAAGCAAATAAACTAATTAAATTTCTATTAAAACTTTCCATTATTAATATAGTTTCATTTTTTATATTTTTAAAAATTATATAAGGGAATTTATATTTAATAATATGATTATATTTTATTTTAATTAATAAATTATTATTTTTAAATTTAATTTTATATCCTATTCCGAAAAAATTTAATTCTATTTTATATAATTTTAATAAATCATAAAAATAATTTTTAATAATTGAAAAATATAAATTTAAAAAAGATTTATTTTTTTTTAAATATTTTTTTATATATAAAAATATATATTTATTTCCAATTATTATATTTATTTTATTTAAAAAATTAAAATATAGTAACTTATTATTATTTATTAAAATAAAATAATTTAATTTAATAAATTTATCTATAATTATATAATAATTAAAATTTTGTTTAGTATTTAATTTTAATAATTTAATCATAATTTTTATAAAATATAACAAATTAATAAACCTCCTATTTTTAATTTATATGCTTTCGAAATTGTAAATAAACCTTTAGAAGTACTAATAATAAATAAACCTTTAAATTTAAAAAATAATTTAAATATATTTTTATATGTAATTGAAATTTTTAAAAATTTTATATAACTAAAATTTTTTTTTATAATTAATAATAAATAATATTTATTATGTATTTTTAACCAATAAATTTTAGTTATATAAGATTTAAATTTTAAAAATTGACATATTTTATATTTAAATTTAGTTGCTTTAAAATATAGAAATTTTTTACTAGAATATTTATTATTATTCAAATTATTTAATAATTCAAAAATTGATTTCATTATAATTATTTATTATTTAATAATTTATTAAATCAACTCAAAAGAAAGTGATTTTAACTTTAAATAATTTTTATGAAAAATAAATTTAGGTAAAATTCCATATATTCTAGTACCTAAAGGATTAAAATTATTATCTATTAATATAGCTGAATTAGACTTAAATTTAATAATTAATCCATTTTTAAACAAAAATGAATTTTTTAAATTTATAACAATTGCTTTAATAATAACAGATTTTTTTATAATTGATTTTTTATTACAAACTTTAACAATACCTATTATTCAATCTCCCAATTTAATCTTAAATTTTTTAGAATTTAATATTCCTATACATAAAATTTTTTTTACACCACTATTATCTAAAATATTAAAATAAGAACCTATTTGTATCATTTTAATTTAAAAATTTTTAAAATTTTAATATAAGTTAATTTACTTGTAGAATAATTTAATTTAAAAATTATCCAATCTTTAATTTTAATTTCATTTCTAATATTAAATAAAAAATATTTTTTATTTTTACTAAGTTTTAATTTATATTTTAAATAATTTTTTTTGAAAGGATAAATAATAATTAATGATTTATTATTTATTTTTTTAATTATATAACCTATTTTATAATTAAACATATTTAATTTTTTAATTAATAATTTAATTTTAATTATAAAAAATCCAAATTTTGATACCTATAATACCAAATTTAGTTTTTAAATTTCCAATTTTATATTTAATATTATTAGAAATAGTTTGTAAAGGAATTGAACCGTAATTAAAAATTTCTATTTTAGATTTATCTGAATTATTAAATCTACCTGAAATTTTAAATTTAAAACCATATATTTTTTTATTAAATTTATAATTGTTAATTAGTAAATTTTTAGAAATTAATTTTAATATAGATCTAATTGATATATTTTTTTTTATTAATATTTTTATATAAAATAAAATATATGATATAGAATTAAATTTAAATTGATAAGATAAAAATTCATAGAAAATATTAAATTTATTATAATATTTTTTATTAATATTAAGTTTTAATTTTTGTAAAAGATTTATTAATAATAAATATTTGGATAAATAAAATTTATATTTATTTAAAATTGAGATTTGTAAAAAAATTTTACAAATATTAAATTCAAAATAAATTAATTTTATATTAAAAATAAAAAAAGTATCTTTTAATTTATTTAAAAAATAATAAATATCTCAATTTAAATTAAAAATAAAATTATTTTTAAATTTAAAAGGAGTTTTCCAAATACTATTATAATTTAAATAAAATTTAGTTCTAAATATAAGAGGAGAAATTTTTCTAGCCATATTTAAATAATTTAAAAATTTGTAAAAATTAATCCTAATTTATAATTTATTTTTAATTGATTAATTTTAAATAAATTAAATTTATTTCCATTATATATATGTAATATCATATTTAAAAAATATATAAGAATTATATTAGATTTATTATAAAATTGTAAAAATTTCTTTTTATTTTTTTTAATTAATTTAAATTTACGTAAAATATCTTTAGATATAAATATTTTTTTCATATTTTAATTTAAATTTTTCTTTTTATTAATATAAATTTATTGGAATATTTTAATTTTTTTCTAGTTTTAAATTTAACTTTACCCCATGGTGTGTATTTAATTTTATGTCCAATTCCAGTACGTCCTTCACCACCTCCATGAGTATGATCTCAAACATTCATAGCAAGTCCTCTTACATGAGATTTTTTATTTAAAAATTTATTAAATCCAGCTTTTTTTTTTTTTAAGTTTTTAATAAATGCTATTGATCCTAAAGTAGCAAAACAATTTATTGAAATTAATCTAAATTCTTGTGAAGGTAATTTAAGTAAAGCATATTTATTATCTAATGATAATAATTTAGCAACTGTACCTGAAGCTTTTACTAATTGAGATCCTTTTTTAGGTGTTAATTCTAAATTACTTAAATTACTTCCTAAGATCATATATTTTAAAGCTTTAGAACTACCTTTATTATAAGTATATTTTGAATTAAATGTAATTATATCATTTTTTAATAATGAATTAATTAATAATATAAATTGAAAAGAACCTGCTTTAAAACCATCTAAATAATTAATTAAACCTATATAAGCAGTTCTAAATTTATCATAATAAATTGAAATTACTATAGCTGAATTACTATCTTTACCATAATTAGCATAATTTCAATTTATTATTTTATATTTAGTTTTATAACTATTACCACGATAACGACTAGTTATTTTACCAAAATTATTTCTACCATTAGATCTAAACCATTTAATTTTTAAATTTTTAATTTTATAATTAAAATTGAAATTCATTTTTAATTTTTAAATGTAATATATATTTTTTTAAAATTATATTTATTTTTAATTTGATAAATATTTAATTTTGATATTTGTCGATTAAAAAAAAATTCAAAATTATATTTTAATGATATTTTATCTAAATTAGAGGAAATTATTAGATTTCATTTAGTTAAATTTTTTAAATTATTTGTATTATATTTTTTAAAATTAATTAAAAAACAAAAAGGAAAAATTTTTTTTATCATTTTATAAAAAAATTATAATATAATCAGATAATAATAAATCTAAACAATAAATATTAGAAAAAGTTTTAATTTTAAAATTTTTATAATAATTAATTATTTTTATTTGAGTTAAACTTAAAAATAAAATATTTGAAATTTTTATATTAATACCTAAATTATCTAATTGTTTAGTTATATGTTTATTTAAATTAATTTTAGTTAAATTAAATATATTTTTAAAATTTATAATTAAAATATTACTTCTTTTATTAAATAAAATTATTTGTTTTATTAAATTATAATTTTTTATTTTAAACTTTTTTAAAATTAGTTTAGGACGAGGTCCAAAACAAACACTACCATTTTTAGATGAAGAATTATTTAAATTTCGTATTCTAGATCTTCCTGTTCCTTTTTGTACTCTTAATTTTTTATTACTTTTATTAACTTCAGATTTAATTTTAGAAGAAGGCTTAATTTTATTATTTAAAAAAAATTTTTCTAATTTAATTATTTTAATAATTAATTTATTAAAATATATTCTTTTTTTTTGTAAATAATTATTATTAAATTTTAAAGAAAAAATAAACATTCCTAGATTAAAATATCTCCAATCAATAAAAGTTCTAATAGGATAAATTAAAGAAATTTTTTTTT
>JADHZB010001971.1:10185-71178 GCA_015657535.1 Nephromyces sp. MM_2019 | reverse complement strand
TGTTACGTCTTCTTGTGTGTTACATCTTCTTCTGTTACATCTTCTTGTGTGTTACATCTTCTTCTGTTACATCTTCTTGTGTGTTACATCTTCTTCTGTTACATCTTCTTGTGTGTTACGTCTTCTTCAATTTGTCTCCCCCCCTTCTCCCCCTGCGAATCAATTGTTTTTCCTAGTCAAGTCCTTTGAAGGTCTGAACAAGTTACAATATACACCACCGGTTTACTAAAACCCCAAATCGCCTCAATTTTGAGCCTGACAGCTGCACATCCAAAATTCCACTCAAATTCTGCTTTTTTTGTAAATTACAGATAATGGGAGCAGCACGGTGTTTACGGAAGGCCTTAAGTATAACATATACGGGCAAGCCGTCCAGATGTCTCACATTGTTAGCTCTTCGAATTTGGTACGGCTGCATCTTTTTTTTTCTATCTTTTTGACGTATTTTGCTATGTGTTGCCTATCAATTTCAAATGATGAATAATCGCTGTCTTCTTCTACTCTGTACGTACACTAGATATTTTTCGATACATGCTAGCTATGAACTGATAATATCAGAAACAGCTACCTTTTTTGTTTTTCTCAAAATCTAATAGAAAATGTAAAAGACTCGTTACCTGTTGAAACTTCTGGATGCTCCTGACGAATTTGTTATGCAGTTTCTCCTAATGAGTCTTTTGTGTGTGTGAATTTCTTCTCTTTTGGATTTCCTTTTGTTTCTGGAAAAAACTGCGATTTTACTGCATTTTTGATGAATCAAATGCAATAGGCCCTGAAGGAAACTTTTGCCAGTTTCAACAGATGCTTTCTGCATCTATTTTGGTTCTCTCGTTTTGACCTAGTGATTGCCATATTAAGCCAATCCTTTAGGTTTTTCATTTTCTTGGATTTTTTTGAGGATCTAATCGTTCAATAAAAGCTTCATTTTAGCTTCGCAATTCTCAGGGAATCTTTGCGAAAGATAGAGTATTTAGTTGAGAAAGCTTCCAAAGATGATTCGAAAAATTGATAATAATAAGAAATTATGTTAGAAACTGATTTTATCTCCAGAGTTTTCTGCTTATTTCAATAGCATCTTCAAAAAGCTATGAAATTTGCCGTTTTTTTTGTTACTTTAGATTTGTTTGTGGAACTGATTGTTAGTAGAGACTTTGGACTCCGTGGAAAAGGTCTTTTTTTCGATCTATAAAAGTATAAAAATTCACTAGCGAAGACTGTGTTTACTTGCTATTTTTATATATGATAAAAAATAGTGCATTATGAATTCATTTTTGTGTGACCTGCTTTTTGTGGATTTTTTCGAGAGGAATCGCTTTTAATAGTGTATTATACGCATGCATCTTCATACCATTCAGAGGCCTGCTGCGCGTGTTGGGGGTTTTTTCAGTGATAGTGTGAGATTCCACGGGCTAAATCTGCATTTGTTTTTCAAAAGAGAGGAAGGATTTTATCCACATAAAAGCCTGAATTGCACACATTTCCTTTGTAGAATTGATTTTGAATGTATTAGAGAGTAGCTGCAGCTCGAAACGTTTATATATCCGGTGGAAATTCGATCTTTCGCGATATGAAAAAGATATGCTACGATTCGCACACACGCGCGTTTCATCACCTCCAAGAGAATCTTTTGCATGGCATTTCCCGGTGTGTTAAAGATTCGAATTTTTCTCAATTTCGAATAAATTTTTGATTTCCATCAAATAATCAAACAAAAATAACGTATTAATCATAAACCAAGGCAGTAGACTACTCGCCAATGGTAGCACTCAATTTTTCATTTCTTCAATCCCGGCGCCCTTTTTTTTTTTTTTTTTCTTAATAGGCTACCTGCTGTGTTTGAGACGTAATGAGAACTTCCTGAAAGTGTACGAATTAGTATTGCATCTCCAATATTTAGATAGCTCGGTACCATTTTTTTAGAAATCATTATCCACTTTTGCTTGCTTATAGCATCTTTGCTGCATATTTCTGCTGCTTTTTTCAGGCTATTCAAGATACTGTAACAGTAAAGACTTCTGGGCCAGTTATTTGGTATTCGGAGCTTGAGCTGGCTAATGAAGCGAATCCTTCAAAGTAGCATGTGGGGAATTTTGTTGCAGATTCCATTGCTTTACCTGCAAAAATATTGCACTGCATCACTGTTGTTTCGGACATGAAGACGAACTGCTAAGGTTGAAGCTAGTGAAATGTGCTGTGTTTTATGCTTGTGGAAAATCCTATAAGGAAGTGTACCTATTAGCATTTTAAAGCTTAAGTTTCTTTACTGTGTTAAAGTTGAACCAATTGATGAGATTTCTGTCATTTTTTTTTTTCTGAGTTTAAAAATTCTTTCAAAGTTTTTATGAGCCAATTGCTTGATATTTTACGTTTCTCTTTGATAGTGCATAGTCAAATTAATTTTATGACTTTGCTACGTCTTATTATAGAGCTGCCTATTTCGTGTAAAAAGTAGTTTCTGATTCTGATGCATTTCTCTTCCACAGAAGCTCTAGCGCTAGGAACCACATGAAGGATTTTGTATTTTTAAACCATACTTTGTCGAGTGTTTAACTGCTAACTTGAGTGTATACAACATGCAAAGAATTTGAAATGAATTTTATTGTGTTGCGATGAACCCTTCTTTGGTTGAAATTCGTTTCAATGCCACTATATGTTCTTAGCGCATTCAATATGTGTGCGATTTTCCCGAGTACATGCGAAAATTATGGCAAAATAATACGTAATGCTCTCGAAGTATTCCAGGTGTTTTCTTCCGTCCTGAATGCAGTTAATGTGGAAATGTCTATAGTTTGCCGGAAAGTATTATCATAGAGCGATCAAAGTTGATGTTTTGTCTGTGACTCCATCTCTGTGTTCTTTGCTGTATACTGAAAATGATGATTTTCTCTACTTAAAGCATGATATTATGGTAGAAATTTCATGAAATGGTGTGCTATAACTGTTTTAATGGCCTTTAGTGTGCGTAATTGAGCGCACTATTTCATTAGGAATACATGTGCTGCCAGTGTCACGCCTTGGCTAACTCTGTGTTTCTATGCTGAGTCTTGCATAGGTGTGAGCACACTCTGCGCACGTAGTATGTACTATCTTTGAATTAGCGTTTGCAAGGATATGTATGGACTTTTTTGCTGCGCTGGGTGATTAACTTCTTCCTGGTGGCTGTTACCAGAAAAGATCGTTTGAGCTACCTCTTGGGATATATTATTATTATAATTGCAGTACCTACCGCCTGTGGTATTATTTGTTTACATTTGCCGGGCTTAAAACCATTTCGCATTAGGCTAAATTCGTAGTTTATGGCGCATACGGACTGGCTTTGCTGTTAGCTCACCGCTTCTGACAGTGTGCAACACTACAAGACTTGTAGTGCGCTTGCCGATATATTTTGGGGATCGTCGAATGCCGAAATACCTTTCAATCCTTCCGGTAGCCTGCCGTAAACTTTGAAGTAACCCCGCCTTTGTAGAAACATTCTCGTAACCGAATTTGAGGTCACGGTTGATAAACGATGAGCATATTCTGTAATATACATCAATTATCTTCGAGTAAATTTTGCTTCCACAAGATTTGACTGTTTGGAGTTTAGTTCTCCTTTTATTGCGTTTTCTCAAATGAGACATTACCTAAAATTGCAATGCTGCATTAATATTTTGCCCCTTTGGTAGCTACCCTCATTTATAGCATAGATCACCCCAAGCTTTCGGCATGTTATCGACGACTTTCCAGTGTGATTCTTCCGTGCGCATTTTAAAATATAACAAGCTTGGGGTATTGCTCAACTTTAGGTATAATTGATAAGATAACACTCGGTATGGTCATCTATTTTCATGTAACTTTATTAAGTTCACCAGCTTCCTTCATATGCAAATACTTGCCTGCAGGTTCTTGCAGCTCCATAGCTGTTAAATCTGGAAATTTCTTGTAGTATAGTACGAATGATTCAAGTGTATGCGCATTACAGCAATGTTACCGCAAGTGTAACAGACTGTCTGGTAGGCATCTGCATGTAATTTAGTTACTTACGATTAATATAAAATGCCAGCGAGCGGAGCCCGTGAGCTTGTTCACTGTGGAAGTAGATGAGCAGCTCATCTACTTGAACTGGCCCCCCGTAAGAAGCAAATGAAACATGTAGGAATTACGCATTTGTTCTTTATCCAGACTTTTAACTAGTTTGCAAGAGATGTAGAAATCTGCTTCGGATGAATCGCGAAAAGATCCTTTAGCCTTCGGGTTTTGAAGCTGCACATCTCTGGTAGAGCGCTGATGGCATACGCACACTGGAAGAGCATATAAACTAGCGAAATTCTCTGGCGAGAAGCGCGTGCGGTATTACGAATAACAGCACTGAGGCGGCTGTATCGTACAAGGAGCTGTACCCACAACAAGTGTCTGACGGCGTGAACATTTTCACAGATGATTCAATTTTATTCAAAATGAGTGGAAAGTTATAGCTTGCACACATTAAACTGGGTGCAAGTATATGAGTGCGGCGTTTATAAAAAAAATAAGCCGCTCAACGATGTGCCGCTTCAATCGTCCTAGCGTGTGTCACGGTACTTGAGTTTTCTACATCAAAAAGTGAGCAGGCATTACTGTGACTCTGCTAATTCTTTCAGATTACTTTATGCCAGGAATAATGAGAAAAGGTTTATTATAGCTATTAATTCGTAGAAATTTTCATCATTAATCTCTAAATTCGCTAGAAGCTGGAGCCGGTTCTTATCTGGACCACTCTGACCCATGTGCCGAATGCCTCGATAGTTGCTTCGTTGCCTGAAAATTGGAAGGATTTTTATACTTGTTATACCGCTGTCATGCGATTGCAGTTACAGCATCTACTAAATTTCTTATCTTTGCGGAGTCTTTTATTACTCTGTGCAAGCTGAGGAACTACGGAATACGCAATGTGTCCTCGAATAAAAATCAACACCACCGACGTAGCCATGTACTCTGTCTTGAGTTAATGCTAACAATGAATATATTTGAGTGTAGCGCTACCCTTGTTTCGCAGAGATGATATAGCTTCACAAGTAAGGAATTCAGTACACACTCTCCACGAGGTAATTGAATTAGCCGTAATCATGCAGACTACCATGTTTTAGCAGTCATGGATGCGTATACTTTTCTTTATCCCCTTACATCTATTCAATGTGAACTACGAGCGTAACAAAGTTGGTACTAGTAACTAACGGCTCTGAGCCGACTTACTTGGAAGATAATGTATAACAAGATGATTCATACACCCCACCGTTAAAATCGAAAGAATACGAACTGCATATTGCTCGTGTGTAGTGCTGTATCAAAACTAGCGTTGAAATATATACTACATGTCGGAGGTTGCCACTAATTCCGCTTCAGTAATAAATGGCTGACTCAAAGGTGCTATTCACTGTCACGGTGCATAGCTGAAATTCTTCTAGCACATGGATAGAACTTAGAGCCCTTACCTCCGTTTGAAATCCGCAGCAAAAGCGCTTCAATCTGTTGCTTATTCCAGGTGGGGCTTATTCTATCTCCGAGAGCAGAATTCCATTTTAAAAAAAAACCTGGCTGATTATTGGTAACATACCCTCGCAAGCTATACTCCAAGCTATTAAAATTAACTGCTTCGCCATCCCCCGATGCAACCAAGAAAAGGTCTCGTACTTTCGACTCTCTGAGAGCTGCCCAGCTTTCTTCAAGACAAAAAAGTATTTTTTACATCGTGCGCTCCTATCCGATATCCCGTGAACTAGTATTTTTACTTTGCACGACTTCGGTGATCCACAACATAACGAATACTTTGAATTGCGCCAAGCTCAGCTTGCTCCTACGTACATCGGGCAAATCTTGGACATTACTATGATAATTTCACATCTTCTCGCTGCTTAGAGCTACGCAGCCTTGCTTTGAGCACCTGTTTTGAGTGTCCGCCAGGGAAAAAAGCCTTTTAAAATCTTCGTGTTGCGGCATGCTATTAGTCTGTTAGAATAAAACCGCGTTATTTTCAACAATGAAAAATAGAAATAGTGGTAAAGCTTAATGCAATAGGTTACCTCAAGTAAGTTTAAGGCCTTCAGCATTTTCCAGGAGTTCTGCGTGAAGAAATCCTCGTAGTTGAAATAGATTGCGAATGTAAATTGTGTTGAAATGTTAGAGTATGCGCATGTTTCTCATATAGGCACTATGCCCATGACAAAGAATCTGTGAAGTGACGTTCTTTTATTTTGTACTAGGTTGAGGTGGTTCGAATTATTGCATTGCAACTTTTACTGAATATTCGAGATTATCTCCTCGTGTAGGCCATGACATGCTACAGCTAGCTTAGCATTCCATGTACTCCAACCGCGGATTGATAATCAACAAATGAGTATCTGCCTATCATCTATCTTTTTGTAGATATAACTTGGTTGTTAATGAGCAATAGAACTGACATTTTGCGCTACAAAAACACTCGTTTTCTTTCTCTTTCAAAAGTCACCTGCGCAGCAATGGTGTCTTCTGCTTCTTCCTCACCCTCCATAGTAGTCTCTGCCAGCTCATGGAAGGCAGACTCTGTTTTCCAGGTTAAAGCAAATAATTTTACTCTTAAAGTTTTTTCAGACAGTAGATGGCCAGCGCGGTAGCAATGAGCTGGAAACTTCAAATCTCACTCAAATTTACCTATATCTTTTTGGGCCGAGTAGTCCATTTCATCAAAAAGTCGTAAAAGGCGTAGCAATTTAACCTCCGGCATTCCATACTTAATGTCTATCTGCCAAAATTTCTCAGCAAGACAAGTTTCAGTAGGTATAGCCTGTAAATTTGCATTGGTATGCAAACTTCATGTATCCAATGTAGAAGAGCTCGCTGATCTTGGTACAGTGCGTCGGCCGCTTGCTTTCGTTGTATCTGAAAATCATACAATTAGGTCTTGCTTGAAATTGAATGCATTCCTACTGCTTTTTTCAGTAAGGTTATTCCTCACCTGTGAAATTATATTTCGAGATGCAAGAAGATCGATACGCTTGATGGTAGCGTACCCCCCTGCCAGCTGAAAAATAGTAGGCTTGTTCATTATTGAAGTAAAAATTCTATTCCATAGGGATATAAGTCTAGCATCATGTACAAATCAGTCTTCTATGAGCACCGTTTTAATGCTTTGAAAAATCATCACATGCTAGGCTAAAGACCATAACATTTGTACACTTATTAATTTCTTATTACTAGCATGAATATTAGTACATCAGTGGAATTATCCACTGCATCAGGCACTGATAATTTTTGTCAGTATTTCAAGGATAGTCTACATCTTCCAAAGCGTACAAAGGAAAAAAAACAATTGCCATATTATATAGCGCCTTAGGAAGCCAGCAAGTTTTCCTCACTTGAATCCAAAGGAATTCACTGACTATCAACGGTCCAACCGATATGGGTAAAGACCAGTATATACTCTCATACCACAGATGCTTTGCTCCATGAGACCTAGAATTACAAAATAGTACTAAATTTAACAATATTGCCTACTTGTGCCATATTTAATTATGAGTGCTTCATTGTCAGCAAGAATTACTCACACGGACGTCATACTTCTGAATAATACCGCTATGTATATCGCATGCAAAAATAGGAGAAGCTGAAGTATTTGCATGAAATAGGCCGGTTTCCCAAATGGAAGCATCGCCTGTGTGCGATTCAATACTTCTCCAGAATTTATATATCTACACATTAATGGCCTGTGTTAGGGCATTTGAAAGCACTTCAAGCGCTAGAAAATAGGGGGGTTCTTTGCTGAAAATTATTACTTTGAGTCAATAGGGCACGCGGTTGCCTGGAGAAGTATCGAATGAGCAAATAGACAAAATAAATTGTAGTTCAGACATGGGTTGGAATAAGGCTTCTTACTTGCACCATGGATTGGCCTCTCTCGTTGCCAGCGAGATGTTTTCTTAATTTTTGTGTGTCAGGTAAGTGGTAAGATAGAGTGCTTCTTATAAAGTAATACAAAACCATCGTAGCAAGCAGAAGGAACAGAGAGCACACTCCCAGATACAAAATCGAATCCTTGCTACGTAGCCCTGATATAAAAGGACGCAATATTCGATTTGATAAAACTTCTCTATCCATGTCCGCCTACCGATGGCTGGCGATATGAGGACAATTATCAGCAGGGACAGAATTAACACCTATTAAATGTGCAAAATAATGGCAAAGAAATGTTCTCAGTTGAGAGTGGGAAGTACTGCTTTAGAAATTTTGCTGCACTTTAACTTACTCCCTTCGGAAGATCAACCAGCTCAGCTAATACCTCCCCAAAAGAAATCTTTAGGTACTGCGCGAAGCTAAACTGAAAATAAATACGTGGAACAAACATGAGGACATAGCGCATCTCGAATCCAAATTCGTCCTCAATTCCAGTGAAGAGGAAATCAAAAAAGGTAATGGACTGAGAACCTCAGTGAATATTCACACGCTCATACCATACATCAGCATAACCTTTACTGTGTAGCCCTTAAAAAAAGCCACGGGCTTAGCGTATTTATTTCGTAGAAAAACATGAAATGTTGCACTTCACCTCGGTTTCCCCAGGCTCCGGCTTTTTCGGACGTGCAACTGAAAATAACGATAAGACGTTTTTCGAGTAAATACTAGCTTCGTGTTTATGCTAGCATATGCTACAAATTATGCCTTGAGACTATGACTCAAGGTTTTTAGAGGTACATTAGGAAATTGGCATACCTGAAGGGTACCCTGGGTTTAAAAAACGGTATCTCATCCCCCAGTATTGCAGCGAATTGCAAACTGTCCCTTGAGGCCCATAAAACATTTCGTTAGAGCCCACTTTTGCTTGTAAACTTTCCTGTACTATATTTTATGAGTGCAACGTCGGTAAATGTTCAAGTCTCGAGCGTTTACTTTCGTTTCCTTTTCAAATTCGTCAAGCTTTCTCATCTCTGTACGTTTACAAGCTTGTGCGAGGAATAATGTATTTTATCACCACTTTAGTCGTACCAGTTAGTCCCGCTAAAGTCAGGATGGCTGCTTGCATTATAAAGACAAGCATGACTATAAAAACTAATATGTGGATATCCTGAGGAGTTGGGAAGAGGATAGTTTTTTTTTTTCCATGTCCGAAGTTAATTAACCTCAAAAATTTCCGTCAAATGCGTTGGTGGATGCGGTTCCTCATCCTCTGAAATATTTGGGAAGGCAAGAATGACTTTGAAAGTGTGCTAGGCATTAGCAGCCAACTTATAACGAAGTTCCAAAAAGTAGAGCTACCTTTTTGAGTATCTAATTGTAAAAAAATTCACAATTTAGAGGGTATGCTAAAAAAAAAGTACAAAAAATCACAATTCCGTGTAGTCTTCAAGATGAGGACTAAAAATAAGGCCTCTTAATACATCACATTCAGGTACTAAGCCTACGGATCCTTGCTAGCATTTGTATGTTCCCTGTGTTACATCTAAGGGTTCCTCAAATTACAAGTTACACCCATTAGCCTACCTTTTGGGTTTATCCCTGCTTTTCGCAGTGTACATAGAAAAAAATTTCAGCATGCTTCTGTCACTTATGAGAATTTTGCATCTAAAAGAAATTGAAACGCTAATACTTCATAGGGAAATATCGTACTGACAAATAACGTGAGCTATAGATTTAAGCTCTCGTAATGTATTGCAATGATTTCAAACATCGAATATTTGTCCCAAGAACATCTGAATCCTATAAAGTTATGAAAAAAAATCTTATTGCACTTACTATTCTTCGCTTCCTGGATAGCAACACGCTCCGTTTCAGAAACTCCAAAATATTTATCATTAATTTTTTGAGCAAATCCAGCTGAAAAATAATTGGGAATGAAACGGGAGGCTATCTGTCTTGTTAAGTTATGGTCATGGTAGACATATAACGGTGTTATATTGATTGCACATGCAATGCTGCAGAGAGGTTTTCCCTTTGCTATCGCTTGCACTACTTGCGCAACTTCCTTTATATTCTATCCCCATCCTACTTCATGGTTGCTGGCTCCCTCTCTGCATATGCGTACAATTTTTCTGTCATGCAAGTTGCGGAGGCTGCATTAAATTATCCTTCTAACATTCTATAAATTTTTTCCATTTTCATAGTGTGCATCTTCCATTTATATATACTCGTTTACATTAAATCAGATGACCGCACTAAAATTCTATGCAATGGACTGCTCCAAAATGGAAGCCTCGAGGCATCGACCACAAAAGATGTTTATAGTTGGCCCCATCGCAATTAACTTACAATTTTTAACATGCACAATTATAATTGGGCAACTACACATCGGCAGGAAACTTCTGTATACTTACTATGGATTGAAAGGAAGAGTATTATACTCACAAATCCAAGGAGTGTGAATTCTTTATACAAGGTATCCATCAGTTTTAACAAGGGAAGTAAACCGTGCCTCCTCAGGAAAGACTAAAGCAATTAAATTTTACATTCACAGCAGGTAGAATTACCATTGCTGAATTTTTGCTAGATTTAGTTATGCAGATGATAGCATGAAAGCATTACAGATAATTTGTATTCTTTTAGATGATATAATGCTAGGGAATGAAGGTTTCTACATAAGTGAATTAATCTAAAAAAAACCGCTACTACCATTTTTGTACAATGCTTAACTATGAAAATATCAGGTGCAATAGTCGATCTCTGTACATATACATAATAAAAAATAGATGCACATATTGAACTAAGCAATCAAATATTATATGCAGACACTTATACCAAAAGCTATTAGCAAATTGATCAGATGAAATCCTTGCAATGTATTTTTGTAAAGCTACTTTTTGAGCTTGAACCCATTGTACACTTCTAACCTCAAGGCTGTCGAGAATCCATTCAAAGAATATGGAAAGAGAGATCAAACTAGCGAATATAATGGTAACGATCCAGTATCTCAATGAGCGGTCACTGAAATCTTCCCGAAAAATGTTGAGCGAACTCCCGTAGGTATTAAATGTATTAGGGAATAGAATAGAGTTCACGGTTAAGCCATCAGACGGATCGCTCAGTGCCGCAGATAAAGCGAATAAGCATAGCAAAGTAAAAATATTGACTAATAGGTATTTGCGCGGGGAAAAAGGCTTAAGGATATTATTAGATGCCATTGGAAAGCCCTCCAAATGCTCAAACTTTTTGCTAGAGAGGATATAAGAGTGCATGTTCCTATCCTAGAAAAAACGAAATGATTAGCAGAATGGTAGGCTTGCCAAAAAACAACGAATTCCAACGTGTTACACTTGTTTTGTCATGCCAAAAAGTTTATTGGCATTTTGCCTTGAAGCGGTCAAGTAAATATATAGCTGTCCATGTTCAGTTATCACTTCCTTCATGGAAAGGAGCAAGGTTGAATAAGCTCCACTGACAGGCATCTGTGGACGCCTGCTCTATATGTTCCGCCTTCAAATTACGCGTAGTAGAAATTGAAATTTACAAGGCATAGCATTGGAATACTGCCGTGCTTAAAAAATATATATTTGGCTTTTGATATATCGAACGGCAAAGCACAATCTTCCTGTATAGCATTAACCGTGATATTGCTTACTAGGTAAGAATTTACCAATAAAAGCCAATTCAGATAGTTCTTGAAAAAAAAATAAAGTAAACTTTAGACGCTACTGGAAGGGAGAGAAGTTTACGTGTTTGCTTCTTTCTTTCGTCTATACAATTATACTGATGGACATCGGCGGTGGCGATCAATATTTATTCAATTTGAGCCTAAGATTACAGCATGTAAATTCTCATAAACTGCCAGTGTATGTACTCCCTTCAAACCGCTTTGCTGCGAACGAATATGAAGGAATATGACTTCAGCAGGCTACTGCAAGAAATTTGTAAAATATATATTATAATATGGTGTTACTATAAAAAGCATCGCCAAGGATATCCATTCATAATTTCCCGAAGCCGGATGGGCTTCTTGCTGAAGCAAGCATGTAGCGCTTGCTCTATTATGCGTAAAATATAAATCTAGGAAATCGCTGGCAGCAACTATTTTTATCTACACAGGCTGTCGGTATTTGCATTTTCCAATAAAACTGCTGGGTTAGCAGCTCGCGTGCGCTGGCATCATCCATCAGAATCTGAAGTGCTCATTCTCATCTCAGTGCCTCTAATTCCTTGTGGTGTATCACTGACCCAGACTTAGCGTGCATCTTATCTGCGTAGAGCTATAAAAGTATATCTTGTAGTTCACGTGCTCAGCTGTGACATTGCAACGAATGTCATGGTTCTTCTAGCCGTAACTTCATCAAAGGAAAGGAAAAGGAATTTAACTCAAAAAAGGGTGTCTAGGGTAGTCTAGCTTCATATCTAGTGAATAAATTACCCTGAGGCTAAAGAATGTTTTAAGAATCGATACTCAAAGCACAGTTATAATACGGCCGACCCAAACTATCAGTAAACGTTACATTTATTCAATGTATTAGCATGTTCCATGCGCTTGTACAGGAATAGCAGCTACGCATGCTCACTCATATAATTATAGTGGTTCCCTCAAGATTGGGAATCGCATAAATGATTAAGCATTTATTTTCTCTTTCCAACAGAGCCATCTGAAAAGAATCTAATTTTCTTAAACATGGAACTTGAATAAAAAAACCTGCCTTCAGATAAACTATGTTAATAACGCTGATGTGGTGATGTTTACTAATGCCGTCGCTCATGTTAAGACACATGATGTCTCCAAAATTTCAAGCATTTGTTACTTAGCTGTGTTACATACATGTGCAACGGGTAGGATCGGTTGCATTGGGCATTGCTGCAGACCAGTAGGGAAGTATTAATACATCTTTCCGTAGCACAACAGAGCTAAAGGGCTATCCCACATCGGCCTTGTATATATGCTCCAGTATGCTGCATGTGGAACTCTTCATGATCTTCACAGTTGCAAAAAATGTATTGTTAAAATTTTATTTCAAACTAGTACTCATCGGGACTGCTCGTTCAATAATGGGTTCACTCCTCAGACGTCTTGAAGCTTTTCGGCTAGCTGAGACGCTGACTGGCATTGTCTTGATGCTACATGCTTCATCTGCCACTACGCTGGTAGGTCCGCGAAGGCTGTAGCATACCTTTTTATCTACGGAGTATAGTCGAGCCATCGCACTCCTTGGCGCCGATTTACTTGATTTCCCTGGAAGTTGGTAATTAGCAAAATACTTCTTAAAGAGGGATTTTGAGACGCCTCACAGCCTACCACATAGTGTACTGACCAGATTATTATATTCGAAACCTTCTTCTATAGTACTTCATCTCTTGGTACCATCATTTGGTGCCTCGAAGAATGAGTCAGTTTGGGCCTGCAGGCGGATTTTATCCTGGATTAGTGGAAGACATGCGAAATGGCACCATAATTTGGGTTCCACTTACTACCCTGCCTTTAGCCTTACTTTTGAGAGGCTGATCCTTCTGAATTAGCAGTAATCAGGGCCTGCGGCTGTCTGTACCTTCGCGATCGTGGAAGATATGATTATGATTATACGGTATCAACTAACTGAATGCATGCAACATATATCTTCTTAGAAAATCCTCGCATAGTCTTTTCACCGGCATAATGTTTGCGTCGTAGGCATGACTAATGCGCTACTCTTTCCCTCACATATGTGTATTTTACCTCTCGGATGATCTTGCCAGGCCTCATTCTGATATAAGCTGAAGATCAAAAAGGTAGAATGCCTAAAGTACAAAGTGTTAGCGGCGTCCAAAGCCTACATGCGTTGAGCTTATTACGCCAAATCTTAAGGCTACATAAGGCAAAGCTTCCTGCCACTATGAAAGGAATAGGCGATATGTTTGTGATGGCGGAGTTTCGAGCACACTTATTGAGCGGTGAGGCATCCCATATAGAAATTTCTAGTTTTACTAAACAATGGGAGTTGTATCGTAATACGCTGCATTCTCAACCAGAGGTAAGAGGAAGACCGATGGATGCTGCAACGCGGCAGCTGCTTAGTCAGGACCAGAAACATCGCTTCAAGAAGTTGCATGAAGCTTTGTCGGAAGACAAGTCTTAGGCTGAAATTATTCTAATGCACTAAGCTCACTCATACCCTAGAATACTTTTATGTGGCATAACTGTCTTGAATATACTAGGGTGCTCTCTGCAACAAGCGCACCGAGTTTTTTGCGCTAGATATTTTGTATAGCATGAAATCTACTCTTTAACCTGTCTAAGTTCGTATTCTCCTTTCGTTGTTGATCCCCACCGTGGTATGTATTATGACATATTTTGGACATGGCCTGGTAACTTCAATTCGTGAAATGTTGAAATACTTTGTTCCTGTCGATGCTCTTACTTTTTCCGTGAATACTTGAGTTTTTTTTGTCAGAACTGATGCATTCAGAATAGTAATTTTAGAATAAAACTTTAGAAATAACTATGTGCAGCTTAGGTGTAGCTAGCCACGCCGTTTTCGGCTACTTTTGGTAAACCATACTACCTGCTAGCCGTGCAGCGATTTTGACTGGCTTATAGTACTATTGTGTCTTCTTCCTTCATGTCTTCTTTATATGTTGGGAACGTGTGCTTATGCGCCTTCATTTTGAATTCCGGCCTTCTGAGATGGGAAAATGGCTTCCATCTTACTTTCAATTGACTCAGAAGTATTGTTGGGATGTGTTAGTTTTGGTGCAGAAAAAAATTGCCGCTATCGGCCTGCAGGTGGTCCCAGTGAAGTGTTCTTACTGCATTTATCTTGCCAGTGATGCATAATCTTTAGCTTCCGTTTGGTACTAGTATAATGTAAGCCAGAGTGTTGCGATTAACACATACCTCATTTTTCTCATTGATAGTCGTAATTCTTTACAGCAAATTCTAGTATGCATTGAAATCGTTGAATCCTTGCTATATGGTTGAATGTGTTAAAGTTTATTCATGATTTCCTGGTATGTAGTGGCCACTATAGTGTGCATAGTGCTTGTTGATTCTCATGAATCTCAAGGGACATGATAATGAAGGTGTGAACAGTTAAACAGTACATGGTATATTTTGGAAGAAATTCTAAGCTTGCACATCTCTGATCATTGTGATGGTGGCTTATTCGCGTTATCACAGGCAAACTACTGCTTGCCAGCTCCCTCTCTCATTATCCTGGAAGATAGTTCGGCCACACAGAATATTATAAGGATACTGCATCTTGCCCCGTAATATCTCAGATGTTTAACTTTCATCTGAGTAAGTTTGCATTGCTGATAGTTTGGCTATTACCAATGAGGGTAGTAAGTATTGTTTGGAAAGGATTCGGCTGCCCACACACTAAATTTATTTCGCAACTATGCATATTAACCTCATCAGTTAAGAACTAGATGTGATGCTACCTTATGCTTTTACGGATAACAGCCTGCATATATGGGCAACACTAGTTAGAATGGTTTCGAAAAGCGATGTGACATTCCGAAAAATTCCATTAGATAAATTGATGGTATAAAATGGAATCTCCCTCCTTCACAGCTATCAATACTTTAGTGACAGGAAAGATAAGCTGCCTTTTCTAACGGAAACTAAGATCCTGCCAGAGTTCCTACGTGAGTAGCGTACACTGAGCCTCAACAATTCCCTGCTGATGCGGTTGCTCCGTAGTAAGGTTTATCGGTTGCAGCACTGCACTATGTATGCGTTGATTTTTCATACAGCTTGCAAAATCACATCCAAAGATTATTCTAGAACTGAACTACTAGTCCATCCCATTTTGTGACAAGCAATTGCCACATGCTCCCGCATAAACGCAAATTGCAACTTCAGCAATTTTCTCAAGACTCAGTGACCCCCCATTGAATCTAGCTCCAAAAATTAAGGTGAGAAGCTTTTCGGGCGTCTATCTGGTGGTATGGGATGCTGAGAATCGCCAAAACGAACGCATTTCTTCTAATGCATGAAATGCCGAAGATAGCGGAAAAATATTGCAGCATTAGAGAAAGAGGATACCATACGATATTTTACAATTTATGCCATTCACGGCACTTCCACATAATATCACTCAAATTAACGAGCATGGCGAGTCTGCCAGAACCTGCAGAGTGTACCATGTAAAGTTCCTCACTATAATACTAATACGTTGCAATTGTATATATATTTTTTATAAAAAACTTTGCGCTGGTAGATACAATTATTGCAACACGTCATAGATCAACGGAGGTGAACTGTAGAGAGGAAGCAGCCCCGCAAGCTCTGCGGGAGCTGCGATCCACCAGTCAACTATACTATACGCAAGTATTAGCTTTGGGCAGCCCAAATAGCAGGCCAAACGGCCGTGCGCAAGTGACGTTAAAGCAAGGTGTGAGTATCTAAGTTCCCAGTCTCTGCTCAGAGCCGTGGAATTCTTTAAGGGCAGCATCTATATTGTCGACCGATACTCCCCATTTCTCGTATAGTTCAGAGTCTGAGAGCACCCAGGGTGGTACACCTGATTCGCCGAAAGGATGTAGTACTCGATACGAACATATTGCAGCGCTTAAATGCTCCTTTATGCTCGAAAAAATCTTGCAGGAAAGCCTAAGAAGTGTTTTCATTGTGGACTGAGGCGCAAAAACAATATGCAGAAATGCTAAAACTTTTAATGTGCCTACTGAAACCTTCAGATTGCTGTGTGCTTGAAATAATCTAAAACGAAAATTTCATACCAGTATTTTGTAAAAGCTGGAGAAAGGCAGAGCTCATCATTCACAAGACTAATCGGATTCTAGGTGTGCAGCAGATACAAAATGTGCACATTGCAGTCCACAGGGTAGCTATCTAAAACAGCAAGCATATAGAGGTACGCAAACCAATTTCCAGTAAAAATAAAAGTTGACTTTGAAAACAACCATGGGGTAAACCGAAGACCCGCCTGGTATCAGCCAAATCTCAAAGGAAATCATAAGAATAAAAGTTAGCACATTGTAGAATCACAACTGCCGCCATGATTTTTGTATAAGACACGCTTCGCAGCAAATTTAACATCACAACTCAGAGTATGAAGATATGTAGAACACTCCATGAGTTCAAAATATCCCAAGAGTAGTCAAAATGAAGCAAGCTACTATCTAAAATCAAAGTCAAGCAAAAATAAGCTCATACACTAAGAAAAACAGCTGCGACCAGTGAGAAGTTAAACGCGATAGTCTACTGGGGTACTCATTTAGAAGGCAACCGACATAATTGATTTCTATAACGCGAAAGTATGCTTAAAAAGGGTTTTTACCAATAGAGAAGCTACGAGCAGCCAAATAAGGCTTGATGAACTCTCAGTCAACCTTATATTGCATCAAGTAGACAGGTTAGTGCAAGGCACGCGGGGATTGAAAAAAAAACGCCGCTTGTGGCCCAATCGCGATAGCTAGAACTTAGCAATCACCCTGTATAAATAGCCAAAATCATACGTCTTTCTATGAAACAAGTACACACCTCTTGCGCGGCACCAGGATTATCAAGAAAATAGCAATGTAGCAGCACCCCTAATCTTCTAGTGGAGGAACCTGCACGTACAACGAAGGAAATTTTGTATGGTAAGCTAGTAAAGAGCCAAACACATGGTAATCACGGACACCTGCTTGATGCTTTCGCTTTTTTCTAGGAAAGCAAACTACATGTCTACACCTAGACCCTCAATAAGATTGCGTACGGGAGCTTGTTTGACTACCACAGCACTGCTTTTCAAGACTCACGCCAGGCTAGCAATCTAACAAAATAGTTCATGCCTTAAAGTACCTGCATAAAACAGAAAAGGCCTCCTTAGTAGCTCAAATCCCATCTACCAGTCAATAGATCATGCTTCGCAACAAAAACAACAGCAGATATAAAAGCATAAGAGGGCAACATAATACGGTCGAGGCGCATACAATAGAATATGCCATGATTCCAAGGTGAATGTTCCAGAGAAAAATATTCAGTAATACTGAGAGTATAAATAGATGTTACCAATTCTACGGCAGACTTCGGGCGAACAGGTGTACATTTAGGGGGTATGCTAGGAGTTTTTGTGACGTTGGCAACGGATTAGCACCCATTTTAAAGCGTAAATCGTAGGGTAGCCTTTCGACGGAGAACCAAAAAGCATGTAATGAACATAGAATATCAAAAAATAACATAAAAACCTAGTCGAAAAAAAAGCATTCACCCTTTACCCATGAAAATAAGGAGGCAAAAATTAAGGTAAAAAATCCAGTATGCTGCAAGTTGGATACTTATTGGAACAGCAGATATCACACGACGTATAGTTTGGATAAAAGCCAATTTTTATGACGAGTTGCCACAAAAAAGGTATAACGTTTGCCTCAAGCTCTGTAACTTAAGTTGGAAATAACTTGGATCACATTAAAAAGAGCATGTACATCAAAGCAGGGAAAATCCCCTTCAATCAACTTCATACAGCAAACGCCATTATGCATATGCAGTGACATCCGAAATCTCAAAAAAATATAGGGAAAAGGAATTTTTACACCTCAATAATAGAAGATAAGCTATTAACGGAAAAAAGCATTCATAGAATGCCATCTTTTGCTACCTGCAGAATTTCGCTTAAGCAAGCAAAGAAGCCAAAACCTTATTTTAGCCCATAGCAAGCCAATGGAATCGTAGAAGATGCTATAAGATTTCCCGCGCAGTATTATCACAATATTTGACGCCGGCCAGGAGCCCCCACACGCAAGACGCTGATAGATACCAGTTACCAGCGGATCCTGAAGCGCCACGCATGCACGAACCTTCATAGTTTCGTAACAATCTGAGAATAAACGTGTATTTCTGATATTTTGAACCTCATCATTAGCCTCTCTTGGCGCTGTTAAATTTTTTGATGATAAAAACTTCAAATCCTGAAAACGGCCCGAAAGCTCAGCCCTATTGTAGCGTTCAAGAGCTGAGTCTATAGGGTATAAATCAACGACACGCAACTTTTCGTATGCGGAAAAGCGGCCATCAGACAAAAGGAAGCTTCTCTTGACAGGGCTGAGCTCACAACTGTTATCAGCCTCTGAAAGGTTGATCTCCTTTTCATCTTGACTTATTGAAATTGAGGTAGTACCTGTCTCCGCAGGGAACTCAATGAAGCCAGCTCCATTCTCAGGATCAGGTTTAAAATTACCTGATGATGCTTTAACAGATTTTTTTTGCGGAAGTTGAGGAGAATCATGCTCGAAGGGGACAACTTCCCGAGAGGTAACCCAAGGTTCATTTCCAGTATTTGATTGATGATTTTTCAAGGTTTCATTGCTTGAAAAGTTCTCCTTATGATGCCATTTAAGCACAGGGGTATGTAACTGACTTATTGTAGCTATTTTCGAAGGTTCTGCAGCAGCTGCGCGGCATCGCTCCACCGCGAGATTACGAATACTTGTATGCAGGTCGACATGGGCATCTTGAAAGTCCAAAATTTTACAGCGAAAATAAAAAAGTCCAAAATTTTGATTCTTTTCATTCATCAATTCTTTTTGACTGCATTTAGGGTTCAAAGATCTAGAATTGATGATTAAAAAGTACCGAAATATTTTTTTAAAATGGTCCAGAACTTTATTAGCCGTTTTAAATCCTGTCTGCAAACCAGTACACTCATTTGTATATTCATTTCGCAAACCTATTGTAGCTTGCTCACTCTTTGATCTCGAAATATCACTAAAAATCTTCATACGATTCATTTCATTAAAAAACATTGCCTTTCCAACTAAAGATTGGCAGCGCATTTCGGAGACCTGCGAGAACGCGAAGGTGTTTCCACTAAAGTGCAATTGGTCCATAGCCGATAATCTCGCTGAAGTTGACTCCTGACATACAGATGAAGCAGGCGGAAAATGAAAAGAAGACCACCCACTCATGCCAAGACCAAAAAGGTGGTCGGGGGCAAAACTTAGTACATTGATTTGATTCTTAAGGGAAGTCATGCGTAACCTTGTAATTTTTGCAGCCGGAGCTCTAGAAAGAATAGAACACTGCTGTTGCGGGAAGCTGTCCATAATTGGTCGCCATGGCACCTTGCATGTCATTGAAATTTTATCAGTGCCTCCAAAATAACATATCACATGATGCAAACGCTGGAAGGCGGAAGACACGAGAGAAAATACTAAAGAACGCAGGGTAGATACTAATTTTGTGATACTAAACAAACAAGAAGATCCTAGAGGATTTTTTATAGTAAAGGGAATGGTTCCTCCAGATTCACGCTGAGCCTGCAAGGAATCTAGAAATTTTCGATTAAGTATACCTAATAACAAATTACGATGTTTTTTGATCAGCCCCTTAGAGTCGTAGAGTGTAACGAAGCCAACCTTCCTTCCAACATAGCAATAAAAAAGTATATCCGCAATCCGTTCCAAATTGCGAAAGATATTTACCGATATATCGGATGATCTGAAAACTATCAAAAGATGTTCCCTGCACTGACAAGCGACCATTGATGATTCTAAGAAACTTTTGTTAAAAAAATTGCGTGTAATGCCAAAAGATTGGGTTTTTCTCCGACATATCACTTCCGGGTCGGCAAGAATCCCTTTGAAGGCCGAAAAATCCATTTGATACCACTATTAAGGATGGCAGTGATTCCTCAAAAATAAGGTATTGAACTAATTCATAACAATCGTCCGGCATAAAGCTCTGGGAGTCAGAACGTTTTTTTACAGTATACGGAAGGAGAATAAAATGAACTTGCTTATCTGGGATGCTACCTTGAAATTTATATTATGAAGAAAGTAAGAAAATAACACCGAGAGTCCCAAACGGTGCCATAGACATTGCCTCACAAGTACATACTTAAGAAAAGCATCGTCTATTCCCAGAAGTTAGCATCTGCAATGTATCAAACTATTTTATATCGGATAGCCAGACTTGCAATGAATCTCGTAGAGTAAAATAATCACAAGGTTCTTGATTGATTATTAACATCATTGGCGCTGTGACTATATAATCTCATTGAAAAAATAGCTAGATACCATATAGGAGTCGGTCAACAACCTAAAAACCCTAGATGGGGGGAAGCAGTAGCATTCGTAGCAAGCAAATATGGAACTCCAAACTGAATTTATGACAAACAAAAAGACTACTCCTTGAATACGAAGTCTGATTGACTTCAAAAGACATGATAGAACACACTACTCAAGAAGGCACTTAATTCCACATTTATAAAAAAAATACCCGGAAAATGGAAGAGAATTAGTTACAAATAAAACATAAAGTGCTGCACAAGCCTATTTAGCAACTCCCAGAAATCGTTACACAGCCCAATTTCAAAGCTTTCGATATGCCAGGATTTGGCAAAGCTCAGCAGCAAAGTGAATGTGTTTGATATTCTTAGCTAAAGTAGTTTAAATCACGCCTTCATTACTTCGTAGCATAATATAAACACGAGGCACATGAAAGTGCGTAAAATTAATGAGCGCATGAACTTTACATAAAATTAAGTAACTATTTTTTTGCAAAAGGCTGAAGTTTTTTTAATTAACTCTGAAATATTCCATAAACTCCAAGCGGCAATGCATGGAGGCTTCTGCGGAAAGTAGAAAAGTTTCCAAATTTTTTGCGCCAAGAGAGTTTCAATCTGAGCTAAGCGGGGATTCCAGTTTCCAGAGAACAAAAATTTGCACGTTTCCAAGAAAATTTTTCATCTACAAATAATAACTACCGCTGTTAAAAACTTCGTTGCAATGGGAATTAAACGATACAAATTTCGGAAAAATGCGCGCAACAAATGTGCCATCAACTATTGATCCAATATATTTGAGGAGTAAAATAATGTCTTTACTGCCGTTTTACTACAACTTACAAAGTACAGAACATATGAAGCTCTTGCCCTTATTAAAGGTGCAAAATCCATATCACAAAAATAATAGGATATTTCTGTGTCTTAGATTATCTAATAAGGCTCTAGGGAAATTTTCTAAATGAGGCCGTAAAGTGGCTCATTGACAAGCAAATTGCAGTAAACAAACATGAGCACCTCATGTAATTCGCGTCTTATCGAGTATTCCCTTATTCGAGGCAGCGGAAAAGAGCTGCCTGCAAATTGAAGAAAAAAGGACATCGCATCGTGTGTACTAAGCTCAAGCAATAGCATCTAACTCAACCCCGGGATATTCTGGAGCTTTTACTGCTTCAATTACTATAAATGCTCGTATAAAAAGCAGCATTTCTCAGGCGCATAAATTATTGCAGTAGCAAATCTTGATTAAAATCAACGTAGCGAAATGTATATATTCGTAGAACACTCATATCCAAGAAGCGCTGAAGGAGATTTTTTAAAGGTATTTTACAGGTGAAAACTAGTTGAGGACATACTAAGTGCAAGCATCTAGAAATCAAGGAAAGCAGCAGAAAGTATGCAGTAGGTAATACCTCTGTCCGGTTATGATGTCGGCATCTCCAGGCCCGCAAAAAATAAGTTTCGTCAAGGATTGTAATACCGTCACTCAAAAAAGAATGGAAAGCTAAATCACAGTCGGCTGCGCTGCCTTCGCAAATATTTTTACTCCAATTTTTTCCGTCTGCTTATGGGAGTTTTTAAGTTATGACGGTTGTGATTACTCGAAGACAAAGTAATCCACGCCAAAAACATCCTGTACGAACAAATTATGCAAAGGCGCTAGCCATTTTCGAAGCTTATCGGGGAACTTAAGATGACTCCATACTGCGTGCATACGGAATTAGTAAGGTAGCTTTAGGTTCGTCATCATCAATTCCTCCTATAAGAATTCAAAGTATGAATTGAGCAAAATCTCACAGACGCCCGTATGCACAAGTTTACTCAGTTATGCTTCTTATACCTGAGTTGGTATCCTCTAAAAAGCTGCAAAAAAAATTTTTGCAGACGCTAAAAATGCTCATTCATAGCTTATATGGTGATATATTGGGCTGATACAATACCACCTATGTGATGCATATGTAGCTCTGAAATTTTTGTAGAGCATAAGGCTCACCTTTTTTAATCTTGCTTTGTAGCTGCCCTTTGCTGACGCTGTGATAATCAAGAGGGAAAAAGCGAACAGATTATCGAAGACATATTCCATGAGCCATACCATAAAGACCACCTCCAAACTAAGACCTAAAATATCTACCAAGAATGCAACATGTTTGGTCTAGCTATAAGTATTCAAAGATCTTCACAGTAACATACAAAATTTCTTAGGAGTTTCAGTGATCAAAGTTCCAGTAGGCGAGGACCCGTCATGTTCCAACCTTTTTATGGTTAAAGTAGCAAAATCATTCCAGACACTGTTTCATTGCGCCGCTCATCATCATGCGCTTGCCATCTCTATAGCAGGAACAAGTCCGCTCAACTAACACCGTTTTAACGTGAAAGGAACTTGGAATGCCTGAAGATGAAAGCAAGCGCAATCGATAATGCGTTACGAAAGCGAAAGTTCCGAGTGGGACAGCGGGTTACAGCCTTGTTCCCCGGTGTTAGATTGACACTATCGAGTACAATAAAGTTGCCCGTGGAACATAAACTTCTCTCCGTCCGTATTTGCTTATTTATGTTACGTGATATTGTTTGTGCAAACTTAATAGATGCTCTGTTGGGGAGTACACAGGGTGGGCGTTACATGATGGGTCACTCTGTCCTAGTTTCCTCTGTCTTGAAAAATTAGTGCCTGCGGTATTTCGGGTGGATACCGTAACAATTTTGCTATATCAATACTGGCTGAAATGGTTTTTTTGCGGCTATGACTAATTTCACTCATCAAATTAAGGCTATCTAGTACTAGCAGCAACATGGCTTGTATCCAGCTGTGAGAGCTTGCATATAGATCGCTTGGAGCACTGCTTTCATTAATTCCCGTGTTGGCAAGTAATACCTCGAGCCACTGACTTCTCGTGGAGAACTTACACTGGTACCAAACTGATGAGATCAGAGCACGAACCGCAATTCACAGCTACATTGAAATGTTGTAATGCTTAGTACACTCAGCGCCTTATGAAAGACGCGGGTATAGGAAGACGTTTGCATGCTCCTGTGCTGTGGGGTCAAACTCTTGTAGCACGGCACAGCTAATGTAGCATCAACAAATTTAATGCAAGTTAACCTTACCTAATCGGAGTTGCAAGCGCTTGGTAAAGGAAAGTATTGTCCACGTTTAGGAAAGTGGCGACAGGAAATGTTAAGTTTTCAGTAGCTTCATATTTGGTAGTATTTTTTTACGAAGCTATATGCTGCCACACTACGCCTGCTTCTATTTACCAGCTTCATGTTTAAAATGGTATAGTCACTCCAATAATATAACGACTGCTTAAACTAGAAGCGTAGGTTTAAAGACGCTACTAGCAAGAATATGGTGCTTAATTAAGGTAGTTTATTTTTTATGCTGAGGTTACTGCTAAATTTCCAGCATGTGCGCAATGAAGTTTTTGTGTAACATGAACTTCGTAGGAGATAAACTACTTGCCATTAGCGAAGATATGCGTAAGAATCAGAAGCACTAGCGACTAAGCATTACTACACAATCATATCGATATGGAAAACAGGTCCCAGTTTATCGTCCTACAATACAATTCAGCAGGCGCGTGATGTTAAGCGATAACCTAGGATAGTAACTCGACCTTTGAAGTATATAAAACAGAAGAACCTACATACAAAAGAAGTAGCAGGTAGGAGGTTTTGAATATTTTACAGTTTAGCCATGTTTTTATAAACAGCTGCTTGTGTTTTTCCTTCGGAAACAACTGTCATGTGTTGTCCAAAGGACTCTGGCATAAAATTTTGATGAAGCCCACGGTGGTCGAATATATCTTCATGATGCCGGAGAGCATGTGAACTACACTTTTCAGTGAAATACGCACAAGAAATACATATTGCTAGAAATACTCCACTGATATATAGAAGCATTTTCATATACCTCCCAGGAAAATAACATTAATGGCATGAGAGCATTCTATGAGAAAGTGAAGTGACTCTGGGAGGCTATTATAATTTACCCCAAATTGATTTATTAATTTCTTATTATCGCTTCATGAATGGATTCATTTGTTGAGTACGCTATACTGTACTGTGGGCAGAATCAAGCCAAAGAAATTAAATCTAAGCCTATTTTCCATTGATTCTTTATAAAATACATCGTATTCGTGAGCATATCTCATCGCGATTATGACACATTTACCGAATCTAGGTGAAATCCCATATCTAAATATGATTTTCTTATTTGGATGGCAGGCTAAACGGATAGCAAAGTTCTGCTGAAAACATCAATTCTTATCTAAAGGGCGCAAAAGTAGTTGCATCGGATATTTCTTTACAGTTTGTTTGCAAAAGAAAATTCAACTTATTCCTTCTGGTGTGCATAGGCTGGCAAGACGCCCTTAACAATGAAGCACAAGCCCTTTAAGATTTACCAACAAAAAAATACCAAAAGGCTTATTTTAGAGTGCTGTTCCGAGCAGTGAATATAACATTATTGCATCAATTATTGCATCCAATTTAAGCCAAAATAGTACAAAATGGGATAATGGGTAGTACACCTCAGCTTTTATCATTAGGTAAATTTATACGCAAGCATGACGCCGAGAAATAAAAAATCTTTGTATAATGGAAAGATGGATCTATATCCTTATAACAGTAATGTTCAGAATCTTTTTTTTTCGTTAAAAGTGAAAGTATCCAAATTAAAAGCCTCATAGAGCTTAGAGAATTACTTGCTATGCAGTACCTTTTTCCTTGAGTAGCGGGAAACAAAAATTACTAGAGACATTGACTAGTTGGGTGCAACTGATGGGGTAGATCCACAAGTTCGATAAGTACATAAGTTCGCCCTGAAAATAGCTGATAAGTAAGATTCTTACACTTAAATAGTGTATATTCTTAAAAAATCAATTTTCTGATAAGTGTAAAAGCATTTTTGCAAGCGCAAGTAGAATGTACAGTATGGATTTTCGCTGCAACGTACGTTGAAATCTATCACTGATTGCCGCAGGATCCTGCTGTGAATTAATTAGCTATGCTGCACATATTAACGGGGCTGCCTATCCCAAAGGTAAAGATTATCTAAAAAAAGTCCTCCTATAGCACTTTTCGTGAGGTGGCAATGCAAACTCAGCAGTCAAAATCTCAAGGAAACAAATTTAAGCAGCAGCGTAGCGCCATAAATATATTTTGGTGTGGCGTACACCTTTTAGTCAATTTCTTGAAGTCTTCACAGCCCGAAGCATTTGAAAAAATTGCAGGTAGATTGTAGTATAGGTCACGATAGAATGCACCCTAGCATGGAGAAAGAGGAAAAGAAAAAGATTAAAGGCCTATAGTTTAGAATTAGTACAGTTTTATCTTTGTCATTGGTGCGATATTCGAACTACCCTGCCTCATAATCCGGATAGACCAAACCGCCAGCCCCAGTACGACTTCTTCAAATGGTCTTTATCAAGCTGCTTACATTGGTATGGAATGCTCTTTTATAAAATGAAGCTTTTATAATCGAAGCAGTAATACTCAGCAAAAAATTTTAGCTCGCTTAACGCGGAAATCGAGCTCTTCATACAACGCTATAATAAACTATTACAATACTAACGTAGTCAACGTAATCGCATGCGCTTTGGTGCTACAATACAAATAGCCAGCTAACTCATAACCGGAGGCACTGTGGCCCTTGCGTGATATCATTTTCATGCTGTCCAATCAACATAATATTCGAGCACTTCGTCCTGTGTGGCCTTTATTGCCATCGGATGGCATCCTGTATTGGGAACTCCTTCCTTAGTTTCTATTATGGTGCACTCAATTATAAACGTATGAGAGAGGCCTGCAGGGACTAAGATACTGCCACCACACCAATGCAGCATCACCTATCGGGTAGATAGCTAATAGGTATCTCGTACTTTCGGCGACGACAGTAACTCAAGTTGGGGGACATTTCGGATGGCTAATGAAATTTGTACGGCACAAGCATTAAGTATTTTGCTATTATACGTTGCCCAACGTTCATCAGCACGGCTAATAATTTCTTTTGCTAATATTTAAAGAATAAATTGTTAAAATTAATGGAATTTTGTGTCCCATTTATTTGACTTTGCCACGTGGTTGCACCTCATAGTACGGATAAAGCTAGGAGAGCGTGCTCTTCAAAACTTGTCGCGCCATATTAGCAAAGTAAGGCTGTGTGGCACCGGTTGGTAGCTCTTGGGTACCACATGGAGCCAGCGCGAAGGCCCATGGAAATTATGTTGCTTGCAGCATAGACATCGCCCTCAAAACCGGCGGGGATCACGCAATCATTAAGTATATCTTTTTAGTCTAGGGTTCCATTCGACACATGCTTCCTGTATATTGTAGTTGCGTTCACCGTGCCTATGGGTGGAGCAAATCTTCGGGGTGATTCTTCCATAGCAATGGTATTTTCCAAGGGCCGCAATTGTTTTCTACCGTCGAATGGAAGAGGAAACAAAAACGCCATAATACTACACGCTCACCCCTGAAGCTTTATGATAATAGACTGTGAATCTTCCATAGCTAGCAGGTAGTATAATAGAGGATCAAACTTTAAATTGCATTAAAAACTTTAAAAGCAGGCTTGTAGCGATAGATTCTGCTCTTAGAGTACGCTGTTTGCAAACGGATCATTCTTGAAAACTGTGCAGATAACCGACTGGGATACTGTACCCCCTTCCTCGGTGACTTCTCTTGAACGATAAACTTTGATAAATTCTTGTAAATACCCCTTTCAGGTTAGCCAAACCAGAGACACTAAAGTAAATCATTGTGCCTGCAATCAAAACTTCCAGCACTTATGTCTTCTCTTGTATTCCCTTATCAGCTGCAGACTAAGTTGCCTGATGGGTTGCTAATGTGTGTTAAATTTATTTTCGCATTTGTTTGTGGGGACTTGAGCATAGTTGGGGTATAACACTGCGTGCTACACAAAAGCGGGCATGTGAAATCGAGACACCAAATAGTCGCTTCATACGATCAACTATAGGATGCCTTTTTTATGAATCTTTTTGGGGATCCTAATCAAATGCATGGTTTGCAAGGTAAATCCTCTTAACTGATACAGTGTGAACTACTGAACGAGGCTAGCCTCTTGTATTCGTCCTAAGCTTCAGCCAACACAATGGATATAGAATGGTAGTGCAAGAAAAGTGTTATGCGGCAATAATATAGCGGAGTTTACGAGTCAGTCCCACGTATTGAGTTCTACTTGATTTATCGATACTGACAAGAATTGTATTTAATTGCGAAAAAACTTTCTTTGGTGGCACAAGTGATGCTTTTACTTATAAGTGCTGCAATATAAAAGTGAGCGCACTACTTTCTGATAATTTACGAGGTGGTGCTGTTTGGTTTTTCACGCTGCGTGATATGTGAACAGACCTTTTTTTTGTAGGTCTGCTCTCCTGCGTTGCCTATTAAGTTTGATTATGCAGGTAAATTCGTTTATAAGTACGCTGGATAAAAGCAGTATAAGTGTTGACGTGGCAAGGCAGCTTGCACTAAGGGTGGGCAGGAATCTGCGGGTCTGTGAACACCATTTCCTTGTGCAGCTTGTCTTTGACTTAACCAGATGCTCCAATTTTGTGCGTACTTTTTGCTTGTATTCCAATACTTCGTTTTGAGTATACAAGAATTCAGAAGTTGCTAATTTGCCTCGTCTATATTTTTTGCATGGGCAATTGTGTTATTGAGTTATGTTTAGGCTATTTAGCTTAGGATATCTTCAACTGAAGCACGTTCCCTGGGTTTCTTTGTACTAGTCACAACGTGGAAGTTTTGGTATAGCCATATTATTTTTTTCAGAGGTAATTTTTAAGATACCCACCCCTCGCTATGAAATTTTGTTCCACATTATATGCCCCTTCTATATTCCTGCCTGCTCTTGGTCGTACTAGCTGTTGAAATTACCTTTAATCACAACAAGTTATTCAAAATGGCTGCTGCATTTATTCAGAATAAATTTGTGAGGTATTTATACTTGAAATGTCGAATCAAACCAGATGATACGAACTCTACTCCCTAGGATACTCTTGCTGGGGTAAAATTTAACAAAAAGTTTTTAAGCTCTTTTTTTCGCTCATTTTAGGCTAGTGAATGCATTCATACAGCTATGCAGAGTGAGGCAGCTCAGCATGGGCTTAGCGTTGTGCCTAGTAAGAGAAACAATGAAATTAATGTCGAGGATTACCTGGATGCGTTCCATTGTATAGCTAGAAGGTTTGATGAACTTTGCCAGACGTTTGATGAAGAATATCCTTGTGTTATGACTATATGGGAACATGAAAAAAATGGTTTGAGCAAAGCAAAAAAACTCTTTCATGATGTTAAAGCAGTATTCCCAGGTTAGTATATATGGAACTGAAATCTTCGGATTTACTGCTATTTGCAGCAGAGTGAGTTCAAGTTTTTTTTGCGCATGTTTTTCAAATTATCAAGGTAGCCTTATATTCTTTACTTGGCTGGGTTTATCATCTTTGTTTTTGTTCTTACTTAAGCTATATTTTATGATTTTAAGCTTTCTTAAATAACGCTCAAAATTTGGAAAACTCACTTTGTTGCAGATCTCAAAGTGTGGTGAGCCACTTTCATCTAAACTGGCGGCCTTATCATCCATGCGAATTTATAATTGGCTCTGATTTGTGCATAGTTTTTCTTCTATTGTATTTTAATATATGTTAAATGTTGAAATTGCCCTAATAAGTCGATTAGCGCCATTTCTGTGGTTACATATAATCTTCTCTCCTCAGTTATTATCAAACTTTTAATGTCCCTTCGATATAACCCTATTTCACATTCTTCCTAGCCTGATGTAATTTTTTTTAAGACGTATTGCATCATAAGGTTTCGTGAGGTGTGAAATTTTTGCTGTTTACGACGCAGGCGAAAAAATCGTGGAATAGATTATATCAAGATTGAGAAAGGTTTTGTTGTAGCATCATGTTGAATGAATCATTTGTATTTACCTCAATAATTAACTGCCTATTTGATATAAGGCTAAACTTTTCTCGTTTTTGAGCTAAAGAAAATGATGAGTGCAGTGGGGTAAAAAAAATATAATGGATTGCATAGTGCTTAAGATTTAAAAATAATTACTCGAGTTGAAAAACCGAAAACTCCATTTAAAAAGTACTGAGCAAATGAGGTGGATAAAATTTGTATAGACAGTAGATTGTTGATAGCCCGCCTAGCGTCGTCACTATCATAAGGGCTATTTTAAATTGTAGATGTGTGCGCATTGTAGCATGCAGTTTTTTGGCTATGATTGAAAGCCAGCTTGGATTTTACCTGAAAATTTCCTCTGCACTTCATAATGAAAGAAGGATCGCTCTCTTTCACTTGCCTATCTTTGCATTTGTTCGAGCTTCAGACTTAGAGTATCAAATGTTTAATTCGTATTTTATATGCTGTAAAGTTCCGCTAAGCCCTTTTGAACCTAGAGAATTTTTATAGAGGGTGCATCTACTACCTATGTGAGGAATTCCTAGTCTCGAGCTTTGCACTAATTTTTTGTATTTGTATATTTTGATTTCTTTTGTTGTTATCTCTCCAATGTTTACATGCGACACCAGGATTTTATAGGCGATAGCTTATTTTCATTAATTTCTTATAGAAAATGCATTCTTTTAACTTTACTCGCTTGTGTTCCTTTTTATAGGGCTTCTTGCTGTACTTTTCGTAAATGCGTTAATACTAAAAATTCCGCTATTTCATACATATTTTCTTTGTACAAGATTAATGATCCCTGTCAAATACGACGCGGATTATATGCTTTTCCTTTAAATTTGAGTGCAGCTATTTATAGGCTTATCTACCCATGCTTAAGTGCTTTTTTTACTAAATGAGCAGATAATTCAGCATGTTGTACTCAAGCAACAACCCAATCGTGCTTCCCTGACAACCTTCATCGCGGTAGGCTTCCTCCCTCAAAATATGACTACGAATACTTGCTTGACCTGGCTGAGAGAATTGGTCCCGATCCATCGAATGCGGATGAGGATATACTTTGTGATGTTGCTGGTGTCCATTGGGACAAGAGATCATGGATTGCCTCTTGGTATGATGATGGGAAAAGATGCTATCGATCCTTCGGCGCTAGGGCCCATGGTTTTTACAAGGCCAAGTACTGGGCAATTGCTACCAGATTATCAAAGATAGAGAATCAGCACATTTTGGCTAGGCCTAGGCAGTTTAAACAACCTCCACGGGGTAGGAAGCCTCTTAATAAAAGTTGATTTAGTAATTCAGAGTCTGTCAGCTGCGTGGATAGGCAATGCATAGTGCCTTCTCCCTCTGCAGACAAAAGTGCGAATTTTATCGACGACCGCGCTAGGGCGGGCGAATGGTCTGTCGGCAGGGATACTGGAGGCGGCATAGCATTTGGCACATGAAATGACAATGTTACTCTCCCCTTAAAATTCCATGTACATGTTTGTAACAATGTGCCGCTCAGACACGCTAGTTTCGGGGTTTCATGGGTATACGCCACTGCTCTCTGGGGTGGTAACGGGCAAACAAGTTATCGCAGTAAAGTTCGCAGCACCCACCCGTGCTCGTTAGGGAATTATTACGGAAAATGAAAGTTAGTGCTATTCTGAGCAGCGCAGGATGGTACGATGCGATCATTTCATAAATATTGTGCTTGTCACACCATCTTCTACCGTAGTTACCGAAGGCGTTTTCAATGCTTTGGCTGAATCGTTTCCTTTTGAGCATGGAAGACCTTACGACAAATCTTTTTACCAGTGTACCTTAGCACAGCTCATAGTAACAAGCTTTTGATGTAGTGTCAAGCTCACACCAAAAAGTTAGGTAACTGTTCTACGCGCTATCGTGCACAAGTCATGCTCTTTAGCGTCACGTTATACGGATGTCGCTGCAGCTTAACTACTAGGTACATGCGAAAGCTAACCACTAACTAATACGGCAACTGCCGCAGCGCCAGCTGCCACGACGCTTCATTAGCTTTTAGCACAATGGGGGAATAAAAAAAACAAAACTTATCAGTGACCGCCGCACAAGTTCTGCATGCACTCATCTTATCCGTTGATGTTCTAGAAGACTTGGCAATTTCAGCGCGGAATCTTATGCTGATTGTGCCAGGTGTAGCTATCTATCTAAAACGAACAAGCAGCGTAGTCCACCGGGTTCACAAGCTCTAATCGTCTTGCCATATGTTGCCGCCGAAGGATTAAAAAGGCATCCAGTTGCTGGTTGCCCCTTTTTCCTTAGTATGGCAGAGCACATTAAATGACTTCCCAAGGTGAGTAGCAACGTGATATGAAAAATGTCTCCTCATCAACTTTTTGCAGGGACCAAGGCAAAAACGAAGTCCCGTGCACATTTTTCCATACCGCGTCCGAGAAAGCATCACAGCGTCGCCAAGCCTACTGTAACTTCGAGTTTAATAAAGCCACTAGTGCTTTCAGTATCAGCTTCTATTGCCTCGCACTAAATGCAAAGCCAGGCGCTCACTGCACATGGCATCCTCACCCCGTAGCCGTGAAACTAAGAATCTCATTGTTAAGGGTAGCGTCAAGTCCACGCGTACAGGCAACTGGGGGCGCAACTTCCGCGCAGCTGGAGTGCTTTCTTTTGCACTCTAATGGAGCTCGAAAAGCAAGTTAGGAGTTACATATCCCCCTCTTGACAAAGGACTTTGCAAAACTTAGCCATTGGGAATGCTTGCTACCTAAGCTTTACTATGCTCACCACGGAGGAGCGAACCCGGAAACTAGGGTAGAACCACTAGAGAAAATGGGTGGTACCTCTGACTCTACCCTTGAAATTTTAGTCTATTTATATTCAAGCAACTGTGCTGCAATCGGTACTACCTTACTCTTCAAGCGAAATAGCATTTCTGTGGTATATAATCAACGAAGAGAGTATACACTGCTCCAGAATAATCCCCAATAGGCAGTAACGAACTTTCACGCTATATTCAGAGTAAGTGCATCAAACGATCTCCGCAAATGCACACTCAGGAAAAAAAAAGCGGATACCTTCACTGGCGTGGCAATTAATAATACAGAAAACGTGCACTATTCATTCCACCATCACTCTTCGTCAAACGAAGCACACAAAATTCCTGGTGGCAATATGCTCAGAAAGTGTCATTGGAGTTGTTAGAACCACAATTCAATTCGCCGAATAATTCACATGGAATATCACACATACAACCAACACGAACATTGCACTGCGCGTGGATAAAAGCAGTAACATCGGAATTATCGATTCTTTTCATCATTCCATTTATCTATTTCTACTGATCATAACTTTATCATAGCTGACAAGCCGCATACTTCTTTTAAGCTCGAGTCCCATTAACAGACAAACTGGAACAAAGTACAAAAGCACGGTAACTACCAACAATCACTATCAGCATATCGTAAAGATAACATCTTCGTTCCCTGATTTTCCTCAAAGGCATGCTACGACCAATTAGCAGATACCTTGAGCGCAAAAACTGCTACAGTAGCGTCAAAATTAGCCGACATGCGTGATGCCGCGTAAGCAGGCCACGCAGTCCTCCACTTTCGAAGATCAGTCGTCGCGAAAAATATCGTTGATACCTTACTGAGATACTATTCTTACCTAGAAGACAAGTGTCAATAGCAACTCTCAGTGAGCCATGTAATCTATAACATTGCTAGGTACTGCGATGAGATTTTTGTAAAAATATAGCAATCGCTATGAGCCGTTTATTGCTTTTATGGAGGATTGAGAGCATACTCAATATCCGCAAAAGCGAATCAGATCAGAGAAAAGGAAACCCAACAACGTCATTTTAGAAGAGCATCAAGCTCCTTACCCATCCTTATCTTAGAACTTTTTGAGATCTTACTCATGACTGGGACTGACTAAAAATATTATGCTATGGGATTCCCAAAAACAAAGGTCATACTGGCAAATTTTCAGCTATCCTCGAACAGAGATGGAGTAGACTCGGCGACAAGTAAACCTGATGGTAGTATAAGGACAAACATGAATAAGCAAATGCCAGTTAAGTTAAAACCGACAAGGGCATCAGGTACCAAAATGAAAGGCTCCGACAATTGTAGGGAATATCAAAAAGGGGTACTAGAGAAGCACGCATGTGCCAGAAACCCAAAAAAGAACCAAATCAGAATGTAGCATTAGCATGCATCATGGCCACACCGCAGGAATCACAAAAATAAGCCTATGATGTACCTTAGCGCCATGAAAATGAGGTCGATAATCTAACGTGATATTAAATGCAATCACGTACAATCTTGTCTTCAGCGTAGTCAGCACAGGTACTGCGGTTCTAAGGAATGGGGAAGAGCCACCCGTATAAATTGTAGGAATAACAATCAAAGAGTAATCAAGTAAATTCAAAACAAGGATCACAAACATACAAAGAAATAAGCCATAAGCCATCTAAAGAAGGAAGCCCTCGGAATCGCAGCAACGAAAAAATGAGCGGATCCTCTTAAAAGCAATTTTCCTAGAGATTTAATACCGAAAAATTATCACTAGAAGTAGGAATGATAAATGCATATTCATAAACAAGAGAGGGGTTCATATCAATTACCTTTATTTTATGATGAAGCAGCCTCTTGAGCTAGCTTAACAGCCTTTTCTTTCACTTCATTGAGATTACCGCTCATATGAAAAGCCAACTCTGGAATATCATCACAGCTTCCCTGCAGTACCTCACTAAAATCTTTGATAGTGTCTTGCAAATCAACAAAAGCACCTTTCTTTCCAGTGAAAACTTCCGCAGTCACAAAAGGTTGAGAAAAAAATTTCTCAATCTTCCTCGCCCGGGATACCAGCAAACGATCTTCCTCTGAAAGCTCGTCCATGCCAAGGATAGCAATGATATCCTGTAGAGACTTATAATCCTGAAGAACCTTTTGGACACCACGGGCTACACTATAGTGTTCATTACCCAAAACCAGAGGATCTAGCAGTCGCGAGTTCGAATCTAGAGGGTCTACCGCAGGATAAATCCCAAGTTCTGCTATAGACCTATAAAATACAACCGCATATTTTTGCAAGAAAATTAAACAGACTAGTTCCAAAAAACAGCATAAGACAAGCTAAATTGCAAAGGAATCACAATTCAAACCGGGCTTGGACCGCCTCAGAATAATAATCATAAAGATACTATCCTGACAGGACAAAAACGGCCAGAAATGCGGCACAATACAAAATTTTTACAATTACCTCCTACAAAAAAAATACTACGGCACAAAAAATTTAAGGATAGATATGCAAAGCAGGAATGTTACAAAACCAGCGCTTCGATTGAATAATACTAAATTACAAAGGTTACTAATAAATTAAGGATATCTACTAATTATTTTATCATCATAAAATCTGAGACACTGACAAAATCTTTTACAAGTAATAATAGTTTGAATGGGGATTCTACAAGTTCAACATTTTGTCTGCACATCATAGATACCTGGATAACACAGTAATCGCATCCAAATGTGCAAAAGTGGTAGCTGGCGCAGGATCTGTCAGATCATCTGCCGGTACGTAAACTGCCTGAACGGATGTGATGGAGCCCTTTTTCGTCGTAGTAATACGCTCCTGAAGACTACCCAGATCTGTAGCTAAGGTTGGCTGGTAACCTACAGCTGAAGGAATCCTGCCTAGTAAAGCACTTACTTCTGAACCAGCTTGAGTAAAACGATAAATGTTATCGATGAACAGAAGCACATCTTGCCCCTCTTCATCCCTGAAATACTCAGCGACAGTTAAACCAGTCAAACCGACGCGTGCACGAGCTCCTGGAGGCTCATTCATCTGGCCATATACCAACGCAGCCTTTGATCCAGTGAAATCGTAGCCAAGAGCTTCAGAACTGCCAGCACCTCCCTTGGTATCAATAGCCTTCTTTTTAATAACTCCAGTGCTCTGCATTTCATGATACAAATCGTTTCCTTCCCTGGTTCTTTCACCCACACCAGCAAAAACACTAAACCCACCGTGCTTGTTCGCAACATTGTTGATCAGCTCAGTAATCAGCACGGTCTTTCCAACACCTGCTCCGCCAAACAAGCCAATCTTTCCTCCTCTAGAATAAGGCGCCAGGAGATCTACAACCTTTATTCCCGTCATCAACAGAGAAGGCTCGGTAGACTGCTCCTCAAAAGTTGGGGCGGGACGATGTATCGGAGAGTGATGCTTGCTCTTAATCGGACCACAATTATCAATAGGTTCACCAATTACATTCATGATACGACCAAGCGTAGCCGGCCCCACGGGGATAGTGATAGGGGAGCCCGTATCTACAACCTCCATTCCGCGCACCAGTCCTTCCTGATAGTGGATTGCAATTTTCAAAAGTAATTTTTATATACTTGAAGACAGTGAATTACCTCGTGAAATTTCAAGGAAAAAATAATGCGGTGCAAAAGCTAAACTGAAGATATGCTGATAACATCCCCCCCCTGTTGTGGTGGACAAACCTAGATGAATCTAGTGCAGAGAGAAAATCCCTGACAAAGAAGTATTCGCAACGACATAGGCAAACATGAACAGGGAAGAAGATTGACTGCAATACAATTTATGAAAAACTAGTTCCCCCACAGCAGAAAAACAAGCGAAAACCACAAATATGAGACTAATTAACGGAAACTATCAATGTCAAAATAAGAAAGTATTCAAGTAATATAAAAGTAAGTAGTAAAAACTGTGGGTTTGCTAGAAAAAATCTAAAAGATGAATCATAATCAAGGAAAATCAGCAGAGAACCGAAGAGGATTGCATCAACTGGTCAAGCTATAGTTGCTACAAAACATCTAAAAAAAATCAATCATAAACAAAAGAAAATCAACATAGCCTAAAAAACCGAATTAACTCATCGAACTGACCGTCCCATCCATAGCGATTGTGCGGACAGTGTGTTCCCCTAAATGTTGGGAAACCTCCAAAACTAATCTTCCTCGAGGCTGCGATGCATCTTCAGATGGCATGCTTATTTCTAGTGCATTAAGGATGGGAGGGAGCTGCTCATCAAAATGTACATCAACGACAGCTCCAATGACTTGAGACACTTTACCAGCAATTTTTGCAGAAGTAGCTGCGGCCACCGTTGCATTTCCAGCATCGTAGGAGCGGCTCTTTGAGAAAGATGAAAACTGCTGCACTTCATTTGGACTTCGCGAACACACACCCGATGAAGTTTCAAAGCTCTTAAAAGCAGCTGGCCGTGATCTAGGAGCGGTTAGAAGGCGTGTAGCTTCTAGCCGCCGAATACTTGGACGGAAAAATGATCGCAGCATTTTGACGAAAAATAAACCTGCAAATGATGCACAGCACACAGGCAAACTAAAATTTATGAAAATGCATGAAAATATTGTTTAATACTGGAAGGAGTGTCAAACTAGGAACCTTAGTGTGTAGCGATCTTTCTTTATTAAAAACGGCGTGTAGTATACTGAAATAAGTCAGGACGAAGAGCTCATGCATGAGGAAATAATGAGAAAAAGCTCTTCATGACTATGTGTAAGAGCAAAATACACTGCAAGCACTTAAAAAAACCAAAGACGCAGCTTATAGTAAGGATCCCCAAAAATTAAGGCAAAAAAATTACCAGCTTAAACATTCAAGCTGCAACCATAACCCAATTGGAGAATTAAAGGAGTAGATATCTCTAGCTAGAATTCACCATTTTTGGAAATCAACCAAGGGACTGCTTAGTGACGAATATACACACAATAGTTTGTCACTACTAGATAACAGTAGTATGAATTCAAAAAAAATCATACACATAGCGACGGCCTCTCAAAGAAAGATCAAACTCAGGCGCAACAAAAGCATGCAGTCAGCATGAAGAGGAAGGAGCAATAAAAAACAATGTCATGCAAAATTCCCCTATAAAAAAACAGGAAATCTTGCAGAAAATAGCGCAACTTAAAAGAGCTCACAAGGGAGGGGGGAAATCCAAAAAAAATACCGGGAAAGTCATGTATTTCCGCACACATGGGCTTGCAAGTACAAGCAAACAACTTAGGTCTGAAAAATCACTCTCAACATTCTCAGACCTAACGAAACTAAAGCTCAGAAGGTATCGTATGGCTTACACAAGCAACTTGAAAAAAATTTCCAAGCCACATGTTTTTAAAAAACAAGAAAAAAATACCGCCCAGATGGAACGTGTTTCAAACATCAAAGGTTGAATGCATTCAAAATTAACCACTTTCTACAAAATACGCACAACTTTTAGCTCCATATATGTCTTCCACATAAGGTGGAATTAGCATACTTTTGCTGCTCCCATGCATCCTGCGATTACCACAAACATAAGAATTGCACTTGCATCAAGAACTTAAACTACATTCGAATCGCAATCTAAAGCCACAAATTAAAACTACTACGCATGTAGCTCTCACGAAAAATTCATAAAAATAATCATCAAAAAATTAACCGGAAATTACGCCACAAGTGCAAAGCAAAAAACTCGGGAAAAGAAAGAATACTCTATCTTATGGGCTCTTCCTACATTACTTCTTTTAAAAAAGAATTAGGCATAATAGATGTGGAGTATCTTTACTTTTTAAAATCGTCTAACATTCCTATTATATAGTAGCCTTAAAAGGAGTGAAGATTCGACGTTGACCAAGAGAAGAATACATTCTCTTGAACCGTACTAAGTGAAAAAACATTACCTGCTATAAATAAAAAAACAAAACGCTCGAGTTATTGAATCTCACGTACTTTGGAACGAGTAACAAAATTAAACTATCATTGACTACGTATTTAAGCTCGTAACATCTCAGCCCTTGCAATCCAGACAGGACTTATTCCCGGAGTAGAAAGCAAGGGAAAACACCACGATAAGCTACAGTCAGCGGGAATTAGTTATAGCAACAAGAAAATAAACGCTAATTTTTCAACAATTCCATCAAAAACAAAAAAAATAACCACCAGCAAAACCACTGGGAACAAAATGAATCTCAGCAAAAAATGGATACTTCGCCACTATATGTTCAAAAATTCACTGAAATACCAACTAGCAAGGAAGATGATTCGCACCAGTGTTCATAAAAAAGTGCTTATATCAACGCACTATTCGCCAAACACACAGCCGCAATATCTAACAGCGTCAAAACACACACAAACTGCATCATCACTGCCAATCGAACAGCCGTTATGCCGTTTATCAAGCCAAAAATCCAACACTGGGTGTCGCAGGGTACCTATGAAATTTGCATGAACATTCCCAAAAAGGTTCAGCGTGACTGTTTACAGCTTATAGAAGAGGTACATCTAGATACACGTTACGCACATTCGCGTCGATCAAAAGCAGCGAAGCCAGTAACTCAGCTGCATGTTGCTGCGAAACTACATCTTTAAAACGTTTTTTCGTCCAAATTTATCCCCAATAGCACAATGTGGTGAAATTTTGATAATCTCGTCCCAAGAAGGAACCAAATAGAAGCTTGAACTAGCCAGTTTCACCAGAAAGTGCATCACAAGCAAAGCTACACTGTAAACACCCAAAAATATAAGAATCGCAGTCCCTCAACATATAGATGAGCACCCATTGCAAAAAAAGCATATATCTCGGTTTGTATCCCTCTCATCATGAGGCATTGCTCCTATAATATATAGAGGCAAAGAAGTAGCACACACGGCAATTGAATACACATCTTGGTACGGGGATCGCCACGGTACACGCTATGAAACCAGAGATTGCAACGCAGAAGGCAATACCAGGTATTTATTATATACAGCAGCACGGCATCATATAGCGTCCACAAATAAACACGAATCCTCTTCAAAATTCGTGAGCTTCTGCTTTTGAATGTTACCTTCAATGGAATTCGTGACAGAGATATAATGAACACACCCACTAAAGCGTAAGTTATTGCAGCAGTGCAGCCTGCTTTTCGCTGTTGCATAGCCCTCAATTTACAAAAAGGCTGACATATACGTGCATAAAACAAAGTAACTTAACCCACCTTGGGACTTCAAACGTAGTTTAAGCCACGTATAATGGGATCAACGGTGTGCGACAACAAGCAATCTCTCACATGAGGTGCTTTCCGTACACATTTGTTCCTCCGTAAACCTTGTAGTCCGCTGGTGTGCTAGTAAGCTTCGATGGAGTTGATGCCATCGATGATGATGCGATATGAAAGGACAGCAACAGTAGCGTAATTATTGTGGCAGGTGTAGCTTGCCTGCACGTCGGAAGAAGCTTGGGGTAGAAGGATACGCAATTGCCGAGTGAGCCGTCCATCGCGGCTTTCATGATGAATGGCTGTGAATGGAAAAGCGGAAGTTACCTCGACGACCTCCGGGGGGTCTAATCACCCCTGTCGGCTCCGCCGCGGTTCGTAAACCTGCGACCTTCTTCGTGGATACCGTAGGCCTTGCACGGGTATTGGACTGGCAGTGAGCAACCGACACGGGGCTTTTTGCGGCAATGTGTGTGTGTGATGTCATCCTATTATCCTTTTGGTACAAAGGAAGCTGCTAGACGATTTAGCACGCATGAAAAAGATGTTTCCACGGGTATTTTAAAGTGATTAATTTTTTGTGAACAAACATTTTCCTGAAGCTGTATTGCCAGCGTGTTAGTGAGGGCCAGTCCATCCGAAGTTACACATGTTGTTACATTATTCCCCATCTGTCGTGAAAGCTTCGGCCGATCATAGTTGCATGGCAATGCGCTTTCTTCGGCGGAATTTTTATGTTTTTTCACACAGTACTTTCCCGTATCAAAGTATTTTCCTGTAGAAAAGTCTTTTATTGTCAACTTTCATGCTTTGGGCGATTGGCTCTGTGCAGTGTAAAACGTATAGTACGATATCAATGCTACAGCATAGCATTCATTTGGAACTAGTGGTGCATGGGATCCTTCATATACGCATTAAATGTCATCATGTGCCTTTCGTGCTCCTGAAATCACGGCATCATGTAGTGGAAAATTAAAAATATTGAAAGAATGTTTTAGGCCGAAATTCAAGCATTGCATACGTAAAATACAACCTAATGACCGCGGTACAAAAACTCAAGTCCCACCCCGATACACGCATATGGTAGTATTGCCTTGTAATGGAAAGCTTGTTTAGCAGCGGCACGCAGGTATCAACTTCGCAAAAACCGCTGTTTTCCTCCAGAATTCCAGGTAAAACTTATTCTACCTCGTACTATACAAACTGCTGACATGGATGACCTCATAATAGGTTACCACCAACCATGAATATCCTTAGGTTTCAAATCTTATATATTTTCGTGAGTTGCTGAATTGGATCTTATGTGCGCAAGACTGAAAAGCTCCGAAAGCTAATTAGGTTATCTTGCGTAGAACAGTGAACTTGGTAAGAGCTAGAGACGCCGGCACGTTTGTAATTAGGAATCATCCATTGGTGCAAAATTGTACCTTCAATAAATGGTTTCTAATGCGGTTATTGTGATAGCAAGCTCTAGTTTACCGGCGATGTGGGTTGCAAGTATGAATATAAAAACATCCAAACGCCCCTTTCCGTAAATTCTAGTATCCGTAGAGTAATGAAAATGACGCGGAGCAACGATTTGCTATTCGGTTATGATTTGCCGTACGCAAAGTGATGTTGCTGCGCTGGCACCGCATGAGCTTAATAAGTTTTACCCTAAATACACTGGTCTCATCAGCGGTACCCTTGCAGAGTCAACTATGCCCTGAGAATCGGCTGAAGTGTGGCAGTGTTATGCTGTAGGAAATACATTACCCAAGAGGTGAACGTTGCTCAAATGTAAGAATGAGCCCATTCTATTGCATAGAATTTGTAGTGCATGCCAAATGTGAAGGAAGAAGAGGAATTTCGTGACTACATGTGGTATTTGCTCCTGGGAGCCACCTAAGAGGAGTCACCCTGCTTTCCATCGTTTGAGCGTCCCTCGGAATTAACACTAACCTATCAAATGGAGCTATCCTACTTTGCCACTGGTATCAGAAAATCATTTATTCAATAGTTTCGCTCAAGTTGTGACGAGCTATTACGATCCCAACGTAGCTTTCGGGGTAGGAAGCTCATTGTTGAAGTGACCCGAAGCTGAGACACTGCAGACAGTGTCTCGATAGAAGCAGTAGGCACAGCAAGAAGAAAATCAGAAGGATATTGAGATCTTGCACGCGAGGGGCTGCAGCAGCGAGGAGAGAAAAGGATGGATTAGATGCACTGAGCTAAACTCCGGCTACAAGTGCACTCGAAGAAGCAATAAATAGATCAAGTAAACAATGCATGGAAACAGCAATACCATTGAGTTACTGATGAGTCGGTTGACACAAATTGTCACAGAGATAGCTTAATGTGGATACTCGCTGAAAAGGTGGCTGTTATTCAGAATTTTCGAGGTCAATAAATAAACAAGGCGAAATGCGGGTAGTATCCGCTGCTGAAAATTGGCGCAAAGCGCGAAGTACGCAGGCGAAAGTAAGTTGGGTGATAGGTATCTTCTAGATGGTAAATTTTACCGAGACCGGGGGTTTAGGGTGAATTCATGAGAGTATTGCATAATTTGGTGCTCACTCAAAAAAAATAGCCGCTGCCTGCAATTTCATTTGCCAAAATATAAAATTGCGTATTATCTCAAAGCTTTACCCCGTTAGGCGTTTGCTTGCATCGTCAAACTGGAGCCTACCCCTAAAGAGAGGCGCCGAACTTTAAAGTGATGGCCACTAGAAACTGCCTAGACGCTCTTAGATTGCTATACATTTTGTGTGAGTATTAAGCTAGTAATTACGAGTCCAGGAACCTTTGAAATCAGCAGAAAGCTAGGTCTAGTGACACAAGAAAGCTTTACAACAAGAAGCTGGTGAAGCAAGTGGTACAGCAGGAGACTTATAAGCATATAATGCTGGAAATAAAATTTCAAAGGAGAAAATCCTCAAGGTTTTGCAGGGCGAAAAAAGTACACGCAGAACAAATTGCATGTGGTATCTTCATCACTGAATGTAATCTCGGATGGAATTAATATATTTAATAACTTTTCGGCGGCAAAATAAGGTCCAGACCAACCTAGTACCTTAATCCATTCAACCATCTATTACAACAAATGACTTTTTGTGAAATCCATCAGGCGGAAAAAAATACTGGCTTATCCAGCGATTCATGTACCAGGTTCATTTTGTGCTGTTTTTCAAGAAACCTTTTTCGGCTTGCGTGCATGCTTCCATCACTTTTGAAGCAGGTTCGCCTTGCGAATAACCATGTCATTGGACTTTCAATATTCGTATCTTAAGTCTATGCTTCCTTTTTCCTCCCTTCAACCATAATACCCCAATTGTCACACACACACCGCAATAAATAAGCAATATTACCACGATTATCACGCAGGCAGCTGTCTAAACTAGGAATGCGGTTAAGAGTAGCCATAAGCAGGCTCAAGTGCAAAATTAAATCCAGGACAAAAGTCTTGGTAAGAAGTTTAAAGTAGTCTAGAAAAAAATGCGATTCGTCTTTTAAATACTGATTGGTGCGATCTAGGTCTCCTAAATCAAAGTATAAGTTCAATTTGTTTTCTTTTTTATACTGTTTTAATTTATGCAACACTTCAGCCTATGAGCTCCCCACACTTCATCTGGTTATTCATCTATCGCCAAGAACGAAATCACTGAAGGTTATGGTACATCTATCGTATATTCGCTGTATGTCCAAGGTATAATCAGTCCTTTGTCTACATAATCGTGCATCCTTTAAACACTTCTAACGCGTGACGAAGATATAGGATTTCATGACTTAGTCGGATCCATCGGAAATCGGGGAACGTAAAATCTAATTTAATGGTAATAAAAAAAACTACGGCAAACTGAAAAAGTCCTTAACTTTCTATAGAACTTTGATTATTCAACTTGAACAAAAAAAATAAAATCATGCAGCAACTGCTTTATGAGCTATAGCAATTATCTCATAAAAGTTAAGCCGATTAGAACCAAAAAAAATTGCACATTCAACGAGTAAGCTTTTATCACCAATAAAATCACATCATCACTCTTAGAAAAGAATCGGAAGCATCTCTATGGGCAAGGAAGAGAGATGGTTCCTACCGGCGAATACCGCATATATATATATTCCAGCAAGTCAGACGCCGCAGCACTTTGTGAGAATTAAGCATTTTGTATCTTACAAAATAATACAAAATTCCTCCAAAAAATACTGTTGCGATCTTATTGTAATAACTCTTTCATAAGGTTATAAGAGTAAAAGAAAACTAAATGGAGCCCTTGAACGTCAAAGTGCAAAAGCATAGCTTCTTAAAGCTTGTAAGAAGTTATTAGGTCACACCATTTTCAATCAACCTGCATCGGCACACCTTCCAACTTTTTGCTAAAAAATCATAGACTCCGGGGATATCTTCTACCTTTAGGCAGCAGCGTATCCGATTTCCGGCCTTAAAAGGGGTTTTTTTGCATTGCTTGTATCATGTATCGCAGCAGGCTCAGTAGATTTCTTCTCAAATAAAGAGTATGAAATGATGCCAATCGTGACCTGTAGAATAACAGAAGATTCTAGTTCTACAGACAACGATTAGAAAAACAGTCAAGCGAGATTTATCACAGTAAAACAGTTCAAAATTAGAGAGCTCGCTAAATTAGAGTGAAAAAAGGAAATAGTGATACCATATACTTCTTACACACACCCAAAAAAAATATACTAGATCCATACTTTGTGGAGAGTGAATATCAATCCGTTTAATTAGAATGAAGTGAGCAGCTAAAGACATCACATCAAGCCAGTATAGAATATACCAAGTGCATCAATCAGTACTCTGCCAGAAGAAGCAAAGCAACACACAGTCTATCAGAACAAGCAAAGCAACACACACAAACTATTGGGGGTTTTCGAGAGTTTTAGAAGCTTGAAACGAAGATTTTCCCAAAACCAGCGTTACTTAATACATCAAGTTCTGCATAACGTCTAGTTTAGCTGTTTTTTCCCTTAATTATTCTTTGATAATGATTATATACAGCAACTGAAATTACCCAAAAAAGAAAAAAAAACTCCATAATGATTGCGATTTTTCTATTTTATATAGAAATCATCTTCAACCCAGTAGAGGAAGTGTACTTACCAAAACAGCCGCAGCAAACTTTAGTGGGGTTAAACATTGGGAGGACTGTATGTGGCAATAAAAGATGTGGCTCAGCATAAAAACTGTGGGAGTCCGGGCACCCTGAAGACAACGTAGAATAAAAGTTTTTGCTGAAACAATCAAATCATCAGCAGCTGCAACAAATACGAGTAAATTCAGGTACAAGATGCGTGGGATGATTGCTAGAAAAGTTAAAAAAAAACGCACACACATATATACCGACTGCTAAATTACATCACCCACTGAGCATAAAACCGACAAAGTAGTAATACAGAGAGGACTTTTTCCTGCACAAAGTTTTCGCCTAGGTATCTGCGAAAAAAAAGCTTATTCATTGCAAGGAAGTATTCAAGAGAGGAAGCAAAGACAATTGATTAAAGTGGCAATTTCATATGAAACAATGAGCGAAAAAAGACCGGAAATCAAGATATTCGGATATGGCTGCAAGCCTACATGAAGATCTGAATTTAATGGGAGATATGAAATGAAAAATAAAATCAAAGTTCATACGAAATGAAGAAGAAAATCACAAGAATTTTCTCATTTTGATGCAGTTTAAAGCTCTAAAGAAATAGTGAAAGAAACAAAAAGTTGGTAAAGTTACATCAGAAACTGATGGAAGAGAATCTTCGAGAAAGAAATAAACTTTTTGTTAGCGATGACAAGCTATAGACTGTGCATAGAAAATGGTAGTAAGGGGCATCACGAGCATATAAAAAAGGATTACTACACCTCACAGTTGAAGTGTGTTTCATAGGCAATACCAACACCTCCCAGCATTACATATGTGTTATTTTATTGTATGTGGATAAAGACAGCGCCAAGGAATCAAAAAAAGTAAGATAATGAAGCATAATTTCGTACTAAAAGGACTCTTCATTACGATTTAATCATATGCTAAAACTCGCATAAGAAGATCTTTATTAGTGTAGAAACTATCAAAAAACTTAACACACACAAGAAGATCTTCAACACGAACTATCCAAAAATCTCAGGAAACTATCCGATTATAGCAGATATTGAATTCACGAAGGGGCTCAATATTATGGCATCCTCATAGCTTACCTTTAGCACAGCAGTGCTCGTGGCACCACATTCTTTTAGCAGTTCATAAAGGACAGAAGATTTGAGGAAAGAGCAAACCAACAAAAGAACAAAGCAGAGAACTGCAATCTGAAAACACAGGAAAAAGCCTCGAAAAATGCACAAACTGAAAAAATCCTTCCAATCTGTGAGCAGCATCCTTCTCACCCACAAAATGCAGGAATATTTAGCATCATCACTATGCATTTAGCTAGTAGAACGATTAAGAAGTAACAAAACGAATACACAATTGCAGACCAAGCTCTAGATGAAGAGGAAAAAAACAAAAAAAAAATGCATATTAGAAGCGGTATAGAGGATAATTACTAGAATCTCAGTAAGAAAAACTTTAGTAAAGCTGAAAAACTACACTATTCTGTGGATAGACTAACTACATACATGTATTTCAAGCTGCATGCACAAATCTTGGGTTAAATCGCTAGGCTAGCTACCAAAGCTGAAAAAAGCTTCTTATCCTTAGGGTATTAGCGGAAGATGCAATAATGGAATGCAACACAAAATCTAGTAAAAAACTTGGAAAAACTCGAGCAATTCAGTGAGATACTACAGATTCAAAGATAAAAACTCCAAAATGAGAAGCTCTGAGAATTTCAAAACCCACATATCCCACTATTCGGGTATATATATCCAGAAATTATACCATCAAAGATTGAAAATACTTGGAAATCAACATCTTTTTAACTCGATTTAGCAATCTTTTTATTTTTTTACACCAACACACGCACACGCAAACATACGCACACCCCAACACACACACCACGACGTCTTCAAGAAATATTCAAACGTAAAATCTTCAAACATAAGGACATTCTCCCAAAAATTCGGAAAAAAAACACAAATTTCATCGTTTTCAAAACTAGAAGAAGCAGAGAAAAAAACTCGAAATTCTTCAGATATCCATAAACTAGCAATTTCATTTCTTTTATTGAAGAGTGATATGGGAATCAAAATTTTCATTATTTTATAAATACAAAAGTTGAAAAACTCCTTTTAAAGTTCATCAGATTAAGCAGGAGCCCCTCTTGAACTATTTTCAAGCTAGCTTTCGGAAATCCCTAGCTTCCCAGGCATGACACATACACACATGCCACTTTTCGGTTTCAAAAAAGTCGTGTGAAGAACTATATACCAAATTATACTTGAAATTCATTCAGAAAAAACCCTATATAAAACTTAAAAGAAACTTAAAAGAGGAGAAAAGAGAAGCTTCTTCACGGGCAAAGGCTTTCTATACACTAATTATAGCACTGACTAAAGAGTAGCTTAAAGGATATGATGAGCATCAAAAGGAATGCATTGTGGCAGCAGTTTTTAGCATACTCTTTCAGCTGTGTTTAATCACTCATCAACACGTTATTGCCATATAAGAGAGGCAGTACCGTTGATTTGATTATCATCTTCACTATGCATATATACCATCGCATCATATAGAGCTTACTCTAAGAGTTTCTACAGTGGCTGGATTCTCTTTCAAAAAAAATATATTCTAAACTAGCGAATGATAATTAATCAGCCTCAAATTTTGAATGGGCAGCACAATAACCCAAACAGTGCGAAGTTTGACTTATTCTAAAAGCATTGCAAAGAGAGACAAGAAAAGCAAAATAAAAGCAGCAAATATTCATGAACAAATGTCAAAAAAACTGCACTTTAACAAGGAGAATCGCCGTATAAACAGAGAAAATAACCTACAACAGAAGTGACTGCGAGTCAACAAGAGTACAGTCTTCATACTAGATGCTTGAAGGTTGTAAATGCTCAAAAAAAGTAGGTAAAATAGAAAGAATTTCACTTTTCTCAAAACATTTTAGCCAAGGAAACAAGCAAGGGAGACTCTTAGAGAGAAGAGTCTAGCACTAACGGAGTATACAGTAATGGAAAAATTTAAAAATAAGCGGGTTATTTCATCAGGACACACACACGCACACACACACACATATATAAAGAAGCCTTTAAGAGCTCCTTCTTTTACCCAAATATTCCCCTGGGACTTCTCAATGTTCTTCAATATCAACGTGTCAGCACGAGGGACAGTCCAAACGACTGTCCAGGTAGCAAGCAAACCAGTGCTTATCAGGCTGTAAGGAAAAAAGATAAGCAGAGGACAGCTAAGACGTGAAACACACAATAGTGATTAAACAGGTAAGACATTAGGCATTTCAGTGCCAGGGCGCCTCGTGAATACTAGAAAAGTTTGCAAGAAGGATTCACTGATGTCAGCTAGTGATATAGCATAAAAAACTGCTGGGAAACTAGTTATACCTCTAATGAGCAACTAAAGCACTAAGGAAAGAAGATTTTAAGCAAACTATCCCACGGGTATGGGGCAGTGTGATCAATTTTCCGGGGGTAAAATTAGTCTATATACCAACATATCGCACACACCTGCACTTTATACGCACACTAGCACACGGCTCACAATCTGCACATTTTAGAGGCAAAATCAAGAAATGTGCAGATTAAAAGCAGGGGATTAAAGCGTAACAAATTTACCGAAAACCAAGCTCATAGACAAAAATAAACTGCACGCAAAAAAAACCAGTTGCCACCTTAAACAATATAAATAAACGAGTTTTCGTCAATTTCGCAGTTTTAAAAGGTTGAAAGTGAGTTAGGATGAAGAAGAATAAAGTCTAAAAACGGCGAAATCAGCTCGGAAAACCGTAAGAGAGGAGACTCACCCATTCATACAAGTTAAGTTTGGGCCTTGTATTGGAGCGTCTCCAGTTAAAAACATCTCATTAAGAACGTAAGTCAGAGCATGCTGTGAAGATAAAAAAGCGAAAATGAAAACACTCAACGCATGAGAAGGTACTCTGCAAGCAGACAGGCTAAGACCTTCTGAGAGAGGCTAAGACCTTTACATACTCTAAGACTTTTCGAGAAAACCCAAAAATTTAAAGCCTCCTCAGTACAGTTCTCGACACTTTGACTCTAAAGAAATTCCTAGTTTTTAGCATACAACCAGGTGTAGCTTTTGTAGTTACTTCACTATACAGCAACACGCAATAGATGACACCAAAAACCCCAGAAAACAGCGAAAAAACGACAAGAAGTTCCCATGAAACCGCAAAAATGTCAAACTAGAAAACAAAAATTTAAATGTGTGTGTGAATCTGGTACACGTAATGCCAAGAACACATGGTAAAAGCTAATAAACTAGTAGATGATTAGAAAATGTTTAAGCATCAACAAAACAACAGCACGAAAAAACGGCACACATAAAAAAAGCTAACCAAAATAGCTGCACTCAGAGTCAGCCACGCTCCTATGATCTCATTTTCTCCCGAAGAGTAAGTGACTTGAAATGCTTTCAAAGACAAACCAACACCTATGGTAATTATAGAAATCCATTGAGCAGCATCAATCCTCTTCCTCAGCAGGATCCAAGAGATAATTGCTGTCCATACAATAGAGGAACTAGAAACCACCATATAAACTGAGCTTCCAGCGTAGACCAGGCCAGCTGAAGATGAAAAAAATTGAGAAAAGGGAAAAATCGGCATGAAACTGTGTGTGAGTGTGGAATTTGTAAGGGGAAGGATTGGCTAATTCTGAGCAACTTAGCTGAGGAAATTCTTTCCACCTGAATTTCGTGTTGAAATGCAGGAATGAACAGGCCAACCCTACCCTTTAAAATCTACAAAAAATCTCCATTAAAAGACGTAGAAACAGCGATTAAGCAGCCTTCTTTGAAGAAATTTCTTCATTCAACATAATTACTACAAAGCCAGAGATTCCACAAAAAACTGCAGCCAATAAGGCATACGAACACACACACACCCTGCTAGATGCGGAAGGTGAGCTTAGCGACCTGTATATGAACACACACATACCCTCCTAGACATCAAAGATTCACCCACCACCATCCACATAAACACACATAGCCTCTCATAAACACACAAAAATGAACTATTTGCCTCAACAAAGCGAAATCCAATAGAAATACGATGTTGGCAGCAAAAATATGGATTTATCCGCCATCCACGCATTAGCATCAGCAAGTTTAAATCAGCAGTTTTTGGATGAAACAGGAAATCATGAGATTTTATGCTTTCATCTATCAAAATCTTACAAAACCAAACTTTCAAAATATCTATATTTCAAGACCCCTTCTTTCAGTAATTTTCTTCGTTTTTTATTGTATAAACTTCCTCATTTCCTTACCTTTTTCAAGCAGTTGATGCACCATATCCGTAAGAGTTAGAATCATAGCTTTTTTCCAGTTTTCTTCCCTAAAAAAGAAAAAAGCGAAAGAGACTATTCAAGTACCACTAGCATGTTGAAAAAAGCTAAAAATCACACTAATGAAAAGGGGTATTCATTAGATTGAAAAGGAGATATTCACTTAGTAAATATATAAAAAATTCTACATTTGTAAAGATTTGAGGATCTTTTATAGTAGAAAGCTGCCTGAATAAATATTAGGGAAAATTAGTCACCCACACACTGGCTTAATTAGCAATATCATATATGTTTGTGTTCAGTAGCTTTATGACGTGGTTTTGGAGATTTTTGGTGATTTTGGGGTGGTTTTAGGGGGTTTTGGGGTGATCTTTGGATGTTTTGCAGGGTTTTGGTGGGTGTTGGGAATATTTTTTGGAGGTTTTTGGTGATTTTAGGAGGTTTTGGGGGATTTTGGAATTGATATTCGAAGGTTTTGAAGCGTTTTCAGCAGTGCTATCACCCAAATAGGCGCAAAAAGCACTAATATATGATGCTGGGCAAATAAGATACATATTAGCGAAATTTCGCATTCTAAAAAAAAAAAGCCTGAAATTTCAACACACATCTGTAGTATCATAATAAAGTAAGCTAAGCGGTATGGCAGGTAGAGAAGTTCTCAGGATTCAAAAAAAATGATTCCAGGCGACTAGGGAAATGCATTGAGTAAAGCATATTTCCCTCCATTCTTCAGCAAAGCATGAGCTTCCCTTTCATCCGTATATCCTCAGTTCAAACAAGGAATATTAGCATAATTATGAACTACAATGCTGTCTTTAAGAAATATATTATTTCAGGTACTTTAATGTGATAATTCAAACTTATTGTACTATCTAGTCATTACTCAATATATATAAGGCATTCAGTGCACACAGATATATACATATACATATTTAAAAGCTTGAGTTTTCTCTAATTGAAAGCCGCTAAAATGAAAAAAAGGCTTGAAGATTACTCGATAAGCTAGAAAAAGACGAGAATCAGGTGATTTTTAAAAGAACTTCAATAAAAAAGCGACGAAGTGTTGAAATAATTGCTATTATGGCTAAATCGAAATGAACGCAAAGAGCAATTAGTTCTATTTGACTAAGTGAGCGTAAAGAATGCCTTTTTTCCGCAAAAAGAAGAAGATGAAGGAGGAGAAGTTGAAGACCAAGAAAAAAAAGATGAGCAAGAAGAAAAACAAGAAGAAAAAAAAAAGAACTAACCATATGGACTTGTCCTTACGGCGAAGGCCAACTAGGATCATACCAAGGTATGTAGGTATGACATACGCAAAAGTACTGGGCTGCACATAAAACAGCAGAGAATACCTGTGTTTGTGCGTGTATTCATGTCTGTGCGGGTCTGTACTTGCGCTTTTTTTTCGAGTGAGTGTGTTTATTTCTCAAAGTTTATCCGGGAATTTGTACGATGAAAAAAAAATTTAAAGAGAAGAAGTAGAACATGAAGCGCTTGCAGAAAGATGTTGTATAAACTCAATAGTACATTCACAACAGCCAACATCGCAGTATAAAGAGGAACAAGAAATCTACATGTATTTATCGCACACACCTTCAAATAGCTGCGAAGAAATAGCAGAAAATTATTCAGAGAAATAAGCCAAGTTTCTGCATGATTCTTTTCAGAAAAAGTTACACACATATCAAGTTTAATTTAACAAAAAAAATTCAGAAATAAGCACACAAAATCAAAAAGTTTTCGATGCACACACTTAGCCTCATTCGACATTGTAGCTACTAAAAAAGTAGCTAAGAAAATAAAAAAACTTCAAAATTGACCCTAACCGAGGCAGCTCCATGGTATTTCATCAAATCCATCTGAAATTAAAAGAAGAGGATGAAAAATTGAGAAATCTTCGTCGAAAAATCATAGTTTTCATAGCGAATTTCTCAATTTTTTTGTTTTGATGAAAAGAGTGCACATTTTACCGATAAAACACCAAAAAAAAAACACACAAAAGTAACCCTAAGGTGACCTTCGAAGTATGAAACAGTGCACAAAAAAGCGACGAGAAAAAACAGAGCAAAATATCCCCCCTCCTCTAAACAAAATCATAGTCCAGATTGCAAAATAGCAATTACGCTATTTCATCCAAATTCATCATACCAATAGCGGCTGCGCCGAGTTCGTGGCAATGTGGAGAAGCGCTCTCCAAATGAGTCCAAAACCAGTAATCCCGCCCCCCTTTGAGCCGGAAGAATGTACCTTCAATGCCATTTGTAGCTATTTCCTAGCAAATGGACATGAAGCAACAGATCTCTTGTAAGGCTGAATACATGTGTTTCCACTTGGAAAGAAGATGGACTAGAATGGGAATAAATCAAGGTCAAAGAGGTGAGATCTTGGGATACTTGTGTGGTCAGCAACTGTTGGAGGAGGAAGCTTTTAAAGGACTTTGTGCAATGGCAGTTGTGGTTAAAAAAACCTTATTCTTGTTTGCAGCTTTTGCTTTGCACTGGTGCATAATTGGGTATTCAAAAAAAAGAGTGTGGATAGCTACCGGGTTCGCGGGAAAGCTAAGCAACATTGGCTCTCTAAATACATAGAGACCCAAATAATTTGTGAATAATCATGTGTTATTATTAGATATATACATTAAATATATTACTATGTTCGGATTCGTGATGTTATGACTACTTTGGCGAGAAAAAAGCAGCCAATGGGCATTATGGGGGGAAATTGCCAGTCGGACCGTGACGCTATTCTAGTGAGCGATAATGTGTGTATGCTACTGATGTAGTGAAGGGCTGTGATCCTGTGATGGTTGGAAAGGTCGCCGCATTTCCGGCAGCTACAAAAAGAGGTGACCTTGCTTTTCTTCGTGATGCAATTGGGACTGATTGAGGGATTTTAAGAGCTACACACGCCTAGTATTGCTTTGAATCTCAGGCACGTGATTGGTATTTTTAATAGAATAGTTGAGAGGTAGTGCACAACCAGAGAGCAGTTTGTCAGAGCAGTGGCTTTTATTGCGGCAATGTTAAAGAGTGTGTTGAAGGTGGGTGGGGTGAAAGAGTACGTAAAATGTGGGTAGCGCGAAAGAGTGTGTTAAATAGTGTATGCGATAGTTGGAAAGAGTGTGTTAAAAAATGCATGCGCTAGTATGAAACAGTGTATTAAATAACATATGATTAGTAGTGTGAAAAGCACGTTAAATAACATATGAGGTACTAGAAAATATCATCTTGAATAGCGTACTGCTCCTGTAATACTGTTAAACCGACTGCTATTTTCGAGTGTTAGGTACCAGCAGTGAAATATCCACGACACGCAGTACATGTCTAGGTTGTAAATAATAAAGTAAACAAAAATTTCTTCAATGAAATATTATAGCAAAACTGAAATTTTTATTTTTAATAATAATATTGACCTCGCTGATGTTTCATCTTTCAAAGTTGCAAGGCCTGCTGGTTGATTGGAGTGCTACCCCAATTGCCATTAATTTTCTAGGATCAATATAGGAATACATTTTTGCATTGTCCCTAGATTTTGCATTCTATCTTAGAAGATGCTGAGCACAATGTATTTAAAATTCAAGTTAAGTTACAAGCATCAAAAGCTATTTTTAAGCATCTTGTATACATGGAAAAATCAATAACTTTGTCTTTGCAAAGTTACCCGTCTGTTTGCACAGGCAATTATACTTTGCTTGCTATACATCCTGCAAGTAAGCTACCCCACTCTGGCCCAAGTCGATCACTAAATGAAGGTATGCCAACCTTTCTCTAATATTACCTTCTAGCATTATGCGCGGCAAAGTAGCGCGAGAAGACACCTGTTCTGGCTATTATATGAGATAAACGTTACATTCGTCTAAGCGAAAGCATCACGTAGCATCTCACATTGCAGGGTTTTCCATAGACCTCAAATTGCGCTATCGTTCACTTTGTCGCTATCTCATATGAGAACACCAAATTGACGTGGTAGTGCAAGGTATTTCCGAGAGTTTAGCATGGTGAACTGAGATTTCGACATGAAATTGCTTTATAGGAGTACATGGACTGGAGTTAGCACATGGAGCGGTCCAAGTGCTACGGTCATCTAGCAGGTTGTCATCAGCTCACGAGTATAAAAGCATCATCTCAAAATTGCTGCCTAACATTTTGCTGCGCGCAGGAAGTAGTAGCGACTACAGAGTGCAGCCGAACTCGGTGGGGATTTGCTGGTTTCATTGCTAGTCTTTGGTAATGTTGTTGCAATTCATAATACGAAGAATGGCGATACCCGCACACCCACCTGAAGTTTTTGCTTGCATAATCTCCTAGCATGCAGGCTAGCGACATGTAAGAACCGATGTATGCAACTGAACTGACAGAGTTTTTCCATCTTTCGTGCTATAAAAGACTATTCGTGTGCACAATACGGGGCATGACACACTACTTTTTTATCATCTGTATTTACCTCCTGCATAATGCAAATAATTAGAGTAGCTGCTATATATCTAGCACATACACAGACAAGCACATCTCAGAATAAATAGCTAAAGCTTATTTAGCACCGAATTATTTGAGAAGAGCATAGCTTTGTGTGACTGTGAATGAAGCCGTATGTGGCATGAAGCATTTTCACATGAGTCGGCAGCAATATTGTAAACGGTTACGAGTATCATGGTCTGCTCTTGAAAAAAGACTGGTGTATTAATGTCAGGCTCATAAGTTAAATCTGCTTTCCAACATTAAATGTCCTACTAATTCATCACCAGGACTAGAGGCCTTTGTTGCCATCCTCTATGGAAAGTAAAGTTAGATTAATTCATCTGATTTATTACCTGAATTACAAGGTAGTTTGCCTCTGAGGGTTGAGATGAAACCGTAAAGTGAGGAGGATTTGTTTATAAAATCCTTTAGAAAATTGCCGAAAGAGTGAGACTAATAATAGGAGGTTAACGGTGTTATTTTGCAACGGAGGTTAGTTGATTTTATTAAGGCATCATGGAGGCAAGTAAAAATCTGTACTACTTATGGAGCCAGATAGTAATGGGGGATAGTGCTGTTATCTGTGATTTTTCTGTTAGGAATGGCTTTGCATTGACTATTACACTGCCACTATCCTAATAATCATGATTTATTGTTAGTAGCACTTCTACGAGATACTCCTTGTAAAACCTAGACTACCGAATGGCAGATAGCCCCTGCCTTCTAAAGTTGAGCTACGCTGTAGATGCTACAACCTCTAAAAAAGGCAAAGTAAAAAGATTTCTACTATACCAAATGCTACGGCCTCTAAAATAAACCAATCCAGGAGATATTTCTATTATATCACGCGCAATTGCGTATTTTTACCTGTAATTCTCGCAAACTCTAGTCAATGATAAAAAATCTACCTTTACAAGCTAAACCTAAAGTTTTTACAAACCACTTTCTTCTGTTTAGTGGTTCTCTCTAATTTTTCTCGTATTTGTTAATGGATATAGCAGTTTCGCGTACCTGCGAACAGCTTACTACTACCTTATGCCAAGTAAAATAACGAAGCTGCTATCCCATATTTTTGAAACATATATATGTATATCGAAAGCAGCATAGCTTACTTTCCAGCTTCATATAAAGCCAAACATAGTAGCGGCACAACAGCATCATTCATACTGCTAATCAACGAGAACTAGCTGCTGATAAAGCCACTGAAAGCTTCAATCAGACTGGAAAAAAACAGTGACTCCTTCGTGATAATGGCAGGACTGACAGAAAAGCTTGCAATATCGCTTTTTCCAGAAAGATATTTGTGTTATATAGAAGCGAAAATTTCTGACTTTTTGCTACCCCTAGTTGCCAGGCAGTGGAGTAGGATTTCACAAACACAGGTTCTCAAGATGAATTATCTGGATGCCGGTGCGCTTTCGTCTGATTGGCATCCTTCGGTGTGTGTGACGTCTGTTATCTACCACGCGATACTTCAACGGTGGTACCATACCCGCTGAGCCTTTTGATTGCGTGTGGAAGATAGGCTGAGCCTTTGCAGGGTTATCCAGCGGTGGACCTCTTTCTTGGTAATTCGAACCAGGATGATGTGGATAAAGCATAAAGCCAAAGACCGCGGTTATACATGCTAGAACATGGCCATTGGAACAATGCTCACGCAGTTTACCCTATATTCTACTTGCTGGAGTCTGCTTTCCTTCTAATAGTTGATATATGCTGGAGGTTTGCTCTCCTTCCACTACTGGATGTACGCTGAAATTTCCCTTTCTTCCTCTATTTTTGTATCAGAAAGCTTTTGCTTATCCCATCAGCTCCAGAAAAGTACCGTTTTTGGCCTGCTCTCGAAGCATGGCTAAGTGGGTTGTGAGAACTATTTGAATATTCTCATTTCAGAGCATGATTGTCACAATAAACAAACACGGGTCCAGAGCTCACTATAAATTGCCATTATTGCCTGCTTTATTATATTTTTCTAGAATTATTTCCTGATGACCTTACCCGAAATTTTAATCTTATTACATAGATATCATTTCCTCTACTATATAAATATAGCGTTTCCTCTTCCATATGGATATCATTTCCTCTGCTATACAAAACGTCGTTTCCTCCACTGTGCAAAACATAATTACCTCTATTATACAAAACATCATTTTCTTATTTGACAGCAGGCAGGATGATTCATGATGATACGATTAATTTCCTCTTGTGAAAGCATAGAAATCGCATAGCTTTAGTCCTGGTACTACTAGGGGTATCACACCCTCCTCTCTGGGTCTTTGCACACGTTAACTTCCGTGTCTTTCGGTGGTGATTTCTGCTTTCATCGATACGAATTTGAAGAAAGAATTAAAAAAGTGTATCTTTTGGCGAATAATAAAGAAGATTTCCTTTTCTTGTGACCTGAAGATGTCTCTTTTCTGAGGAATCTGAGAAGATTTTCTGGATCTGAATATGGTACTGGTTCTTCTAGAGACTAGTCTGCGAAAGCAGCAGAAATTCTTCGTTTTTAGGCTTTAAGTCAGAAGAAAATTTAAATACTCAATTAGATTGAGAAAGTATAGATTCTCGATCCTTTTTCATAATGATGTTTTTTAAGCAAAAAGTTTATTTTTACTAGTTTGATGAGTAGTAAAACTATTAGCTGGTAATCCCGGTATAGTAGTTATTCCTAAGGATCAGAGAATTATTGGCAAATTTTCTAATGTTAGTAGTTTAATTGAAAGCTATAGCTTTTGGGGATTTCAGAGTAGAAATTTGCTGGCTGGGTGTGTGAGTGGGTGTGTAGGTGGGTGTGCGGGTTTGTAGGTGTGTGGATGGGTGTGGGTGTGTGAGTGGGTGTATGGGTGTGTGGGTGTGTAGGTGGGTGTGTGTGGTTTTTTGGCGGATGTGTAGGTGTTTTTTTTTGGTGGGTGATTTGGTGTGTCGGTTGGGTGATTGCATTTTTGGCTGTCGAAGAAAGCTCGCTGCAGTGCCTGCAGTCGCTTATAGCGTCTGCGATCATTTGGAATGACGGGGATTTCACTATAATTTCAGCACATAAAGTGGTTTTGTGTAGTCGCTCATTTTTCTTCGAGAAAATGCCAATTTTATTTGCGATTTACATTCGGTCAACTGTGGTGCCAATCTTCTTGGCTTGATGCTTTTGTATATGGTCGTAATGTATTTACTGGTTAGAATCTTGAAATATCTGCCTTTCAGTGTGTTATGTGGATGGAAATTTATGATGCGTTAAAGTTTTTACATGCTCTTCAAAGAGCTTCTAGTAGCCTGGTGGCAGTAGGCTGATTTCTTCTCGCGTCGACACTCCTTTTTGTCAGATTGTGAAGAAGAGTGTTAATTTTCAATTGATTTATTGAAGATGAAGAAGCCATCAAAGTTTGAAGTGGAATTTCAGTTTTTGCGAATGCCTATATATCTATAATTGTTTTGCAATCTCTAGTTTTGTAAAAAAATTTAGTCTCTTTTTCTGAAATGATTCCAGTTTGATTATCAAATATCTGAGCAAAGTAATACAGACACACACACACTTCTTCGTAGTATGAATGTGTTGCTTTTTGTGTGCTAATTTGCCGATTATTGAAGATGATGTAATGGAGCTTAGCATTGAGTCCGAAGAGGATCTATGGAAGTTTAGTGCTTCTTTTAGTTTGCTACTCGTGGGACTTTGAAATAGCAAATTTAAACAAGTATATATTTTTAGCTATTCATATAGATTATGGTAGGTACGCCAGCCTTCAACCTTTACTAGTTCATTCCGTATTCGTGTGTGCTAGCTTTAATATTTTAGATACTGAAAGATAATTAGGACCTGCTAATCAATTCTAGGCGAAAAGAGAAAATTCTGTGCTTTAACAGCTTGAAGATACAGTTTTGTTTCTCTTTTTTTCCGACGAAAAATGCTTGCGAGGTATCCTCTACTAGACGAAAGCACACACAGCGGCAGACAAAGATACGCAAAGACACACTCAAACACACATTCAAACGCAAAAAAACGCGCAAAGACGCACCCACACACCCCCACACACCCCCACACGCTCCCACACACACGCACACACCCATACAAATGCAAACATTTTGGTTTCCTCTACTCATGAAATTGGGCAAAATCTACTAATAAGAAATCTGTTTTGCCTGTAGCCTTAAATTGGAAACGATGTTTTTCACTTGAATGAAAGTGAAATTTTGCATTTCATCTCCTAAAATGAAGAGAAAGTGATTTTGTGTTTCATCTGCTTCTTCATTTTTTCTCTTCTGTAAAAAATTGATATTTTCAGTAACATATAATGTGGAAACAGCAGCTCTATAGCCCTTTACATTGAGGAGCAGTAATTAAGGCGCCTACAGGATTACAAAGCTTAAATCGTGAGTACGCCAGCAGTTATTTTGAGTATCTCTACTCTGCGTGTTTGCTTGTATTGGAGGTTTTTTAGCAGCTTCATAAGTGGAAACTGCTTGTGATTTTGTTCTTTTGCTTTCACTCCTTCATAGATTGCCGGGATATATTTCATAGCAAATTTTATGAAAAATCCTCTTGTTTAGTCCCGGAGTGTATGTACAGTGATGGGCATGCTGTGACACCTTGAGTCTACGCTGTGTTGTTTAATAATTGCTTTTTAATGTACTCTTTGCTTTTTATATTCTTATTGGTGTCTGCTTTTTCAGAAGCTGTGCGCGCGGGTGTGTCTTGCTGTGTATGTGTGTCTACCTGTGTGTGTGCGTCTCTGTCTCTACCAGTATCTCTCTGTGAGTGTGTAGCATCTGCGCCTAAAATTTTACTTTTTCTGCAGCCTAACCCTCGAGAAGATGCATGCTAACTGAACCCAGCCAGCTCTGTGTGTGCATACAAAAACAAACACTCCGTCTTTATAGGCAAACACTCTTGAATGTCTTATCTCAGCTTTTCATTCTTGTAATAATATCCTTTTCCTGGGTATCAGATGTTGTCTTCCGGGGGTTATGATGGCGTCCTTGCCATGGTTATCGATGTTGGTTCTCACACAACACGAATTGGATATGGGGGTGAGGACTGCCCAAAGCAGCTATGGAATTCGTGTGTAGGCTACTCGAAGCCCAGCCTAGGCTACAAAGATCCAGTTGCAAGCTTGAAATTCCCTCTCTGTTTCTATAATATGCTAGCACACTGCGAAGTTAAGCCATGCGTAGGCTTATATGAAGACGGCCAGCATTTTCTAAATGAAGATGTTTTTGAAAAAATTGTGGCAGCTACTTGTGAAGGTCGAGATGCAGCTAGAGAGCTGGTGAAGTTTAGACAACAAAAGCGTGAAAACGGCGGGAGTTCTGATGTGTTTGGTAAGTCTTCAGCAGAGGTTAAATCCCCTGAGATGAAGAATACTAGCAAAGCCATTTCTACGGATATCCATGCTTCCAGCTCGTCTGAAGATGTTTGGAGGCTTAAAAATAATGGGAGAATGCACAGAAGAGAAGAAAATGTTGCGATTTCAGGTGCTAATGCTGCATATAGTAATGAGTCAAACCAAGAAAAGGTTTCATCAAGCAGTTTAGGCTACCATACGAATGCTATGAAGTCTGCTTCTTTCGGGATGGGAAACGAAGGTGGGAATCTCACCAATGAGCCTGAGTTCTTGGAGGCTCTAGGTGATTTAGATACTGTAGAAAGTATGGCAGGCAACCCTCCTTCTTCAGAGTTTGGGCACAAAAATGCCAGTGCTGCCTCCTCTAACGTAGAAAAACCCTCTATGGTATTTGGTCTAGGTTCTGAGTTATCTGAGCACCCAGTTTTACTAAGTGAGCCTTCGAAACATTCCAAGAAATTTCGTTATAAAATGGCAGAAGTGATGTTTGAAGGTTTTAACGTTCCGTCGATGTATCTGGCTAAAAGAGCTGCTCTCTCAGTCTTTGCTACGGGCAGATCTAGTGGCCTTATAGTTGATATAGGGGCTAACATAACTAGTATATGCCCAGTAACCGATGGATATGTAGTTGGGAAGGATGTTATTGAGTACCCAATTGGTGGGAATAGCTTAGATATGCAGTTTTCTCGTATCTTGACGGAGCAGAAAATCCCTATTTACCCTTTTTTCGGTACGAAGAAGGTCATTAGAGGAAGCAGTGGGAATATGCCATCGGTAGTCAAGGTTGACTGTAGCCAAGTTTCTCCCTCTTATTTACTTTACAGGTAAAGATTATGCTACGAGAAAAAATCTTATTGGCAGGTTTTTGTTTGTGTGTTTGTGTGTGTGTTAGTGTGTTTGTGTGTGTGTTAGTGTGTTTGTGTGTGTGTTAGTGTGTTTGTGTGTGTGTTAGTGTGTTTGTGTGTGTGTTAGTGTGTTTGTGTG
>JADHZB010001971.1:0-10135 GCA_015657535.1 Nephromyces sp. MM_2019 | reverse complement strand
TGTTTGTGTATATGTTTGTGTATATGTTTGCTTGTTTGTGTGTGTGTTAGTGTATATGCTTTTATATACCCTTCTTGTTGAAGTATTGCTAGTCGAATATTCGTAGTATATAGTTTGGATACGTTTTGAAAGTATGCTACTCTAGATGCGCTGCGTGATATATTTGAAGTGTGGGGTGTTTTGCTCTCGGTGTGAGTGTGAAATGATGCCGGTTTTTATTAAGCAAACAGGGCTTTAAATAGTTTAATTTAATACGTGATCACGGAAAGGTTCAGTGTGTGTGCGATGAATCTCATCCATTTTTATTCTTTAAGACCCAGATCTTCAAGACTTATCCTGATAGCAGTGGCGTGATGCTTCTGTGAGGATGTGTGTGTGTGTGTGTGTGTGTGTTTGACTCTTTAGTGTGTGAAATTTTGTTTTGCTGGTTTTCTTCATCTCGTTTAAAATTTTCACCCAAAACATCCACCGGCGAAATTCTGCTGAACCTCTAGCTGACCTTGCCCTGCTTTCTGAAGACCCAATTTTGATGCTTTTCCTACACTAAAATTCGATGTTTTATAGTATATTTGAAGAGCTTTATTGTGTTTGCATTCTATGGTTAGCTCATATATGGGTATGACGTCATAAGTCGCTAAATAATAGATTTTTCTCTATAGATTGTTATATACTGGTTTATTTAGTGATTTTGTGTGTGAATCTTGGTTTAAACATGCCTTTTGACTTTTTCTGCCAATTCGCCCATATTCAGCGATAGATGTTCTAGTGCCGGTGAAGCATGCCTTTAAGTATGTGCGACATGTGTCCCGTGTGTGTTTGTGTGCTATGGATATCCAGCGTGTGTGCAGTGCATACCACTGTTTTTTCTCTGTAAACCGTATTCACCAAATTTAACTTTGTTATTGCTTGTTTAGCAGAAATTGTGTTATGATACAGGTCTTTTCACTGGTAGTTTGAGATTATGTGTGTGCAGTCAATATGAGTCTGTTCGAAGCGTAAGAGAAACTATGTGTAGAGTTACCGAAGACCCCGATGTAATTGCTTCTTATAATGGGGATGAGAAAAATCGCCTGCACACTGGCATGCCATTAAGTATAGTACCTGGCTCTAATATATATGAACTACCTGATGGCACTCGATTGGATAGCCGTTTTTATTCAAACCAGGTAGCTTCTTCGCTAGTTTTGTGATGTTCTTCATTGTAGTTTAAATGCGATTTCTTCCTTTTAAAAGATGCTGAAGAGCGTATTTTTTGATGAAGATGATGTTTTTAGATGGAATTTGTGGTCTCTGGCTTTACTCCTTCCTCTGCTTTAACTGCAGCTTTTGCCTGACTTGCAGAGATGCGAAAGTGTCTTCATAGAATTGGTTTTATCTGTGAGCTGATATACTGTTTTTGCTACAACACACTACTAGCTCATTTCTTGCTCCCCCTTTGTCCATCGCTACACGTGTATTTTCTCAAGGTTTAGGGTTATTTATGGGTTTAACCGGCTTACTTTCACAGCTATAATATAATGCTTGGCATAATTGTATGCTAAAATGATAAGCCGCTAGCCAGAGAATCAGCTGATTCTCTTGTTGTTTTGCTGCTTTTTGGCAAGTAAACTTTATTTGATGTTACACAGGATAATTGCAAGTATTTCCTCTACTACGTGTATTCACGACGACCTGTAAGTCAGAAGTATTCTGAGACTTTTTTTGTGTGCAGAATGTAACACCAATATATCATTTAGCGTTAAAAAAGATAGATTTAGAGCATGAGCTATTATCTCTATTCAAGTTTATATCTCCAGAATTGTTACTAAAAGTAGCTGAATATTGAATAAAAAATGTAAAAGAAGAAGAATTTAGTGTTTGCGAATTTGCAGTCAAATATACCTGCAAGACTGATTTTCCTGCGACTCTGCAGTCTTTTTGCTTTTTTAAGGCAAGAAGGTTTTCTTGCTTTGTAATTTATGGTATATAGCAGCTTTTATCTTAGTATTCGTGTGAAATGAAAGCCTCATGAAGACTTTAGGTTCAATTCACTTAGAAGAAATCAGTGCAATCTCCATCCATTTCTCTCGCGATCTGCTCTTCTTGAAGCTTCAGTTAGTGCAATCTCCATCCATTTCTCTCGCGATCTGCTCTTCTTGAAGCTTCAGTTAGTGCAATCTTCATCCATTTCTCTCGCGATCTGCTCTTCTTGAAGCTTCAGTTAGTGCAATCTTCATCCATTTCTCTCGCGATCTGCTCTTCTTGAAGCTTCAGTTAGTGCAATCTTCATCCATTTCTCTCGCGATCTGCTCTTCTTGAAGCTTCAGTTAGTGCAATCTTCATCCATTTCTCTCGCGATCTGCTCTTCTTGAAGCTTCCCTCAACATACAAAGCGCACTTCCTTACAAAACTTTTTATGTCTGCATATGTTGATACTCTAGCACTTGTTTAGCTGAAATATGTGTTTCTTTCCTACAATCGCGTGTGTTACTGTTCCTATTAAATTTAAAAGTACGGCACTGTGACCGTGTTGGATATATACTGGAAAAAAGTGGTTTTTTCCTGCATTTTGCCTCTGATTTATTCTCGAAAAGATCATCAAATGAGTTGCTGAATGAATTTACAGTTTTAAAAGTCTACGAATAGGTAGATTTTGTGTCTTTATACCTGCCAACAAAGTGCACTTTTAAGAGCAATGTAGAATAGATGAAATAGCTGCTTTTTGCAGCTTCTAGCGGGATATCTTTGAAGAAATCCTCCTGGACTAATAATGCACTTTTCTTATGGAATCGAAATAAAACTCCTTCCTATATATTTTATAACCTAGGTTCCAGAAATACTCTTCAACCCGAGTCTGATAAAGTTCCCAGTGCATAACTTGCTGCAAGGATTTGAAGGTCTCCCGGACACTATAGCAAAATGCATTCAAGCGAGTGACAATGACGTAAAGAAAGAGCTTCTAAACGCTATTATACTTACAGGAGGGACATCGTTGATGCCTGGTATAATTTGTGTGTTTTACATCATCTTTGTTTTGCAGTTTGAAAATTCTGTCTGTGTGGTGTTTGTGTGTGAGAGCTGTTTTTGCACTTTTGTTGAAGCTCTGCTGAAGAGCTTGCTAAGGAGAAGTGCTTGCCTTATTTTAACGTCAGTCAGCTCCAGTGTGTATAATTGCGATTAAAATTTTACCTTAAAAGTTAATATTTCTCCTCTATTTTATCATTTCTTAGAAATAATTACTGCTTTTTTGATGAAATCTTGGTGTCTAGTTTGAATTCATTTTTTCTCTAATATGTGTCTTTTTTGTTTTTATTTGGACAGTATACATATATTTAGTGTGCTGGCAAGTTTACTAAACTCTACGAAAATGATAATACGGGGGTTATTTCCACGAATTTCAGTGGTTTTTTTCGCTGTTTTCTGCTTCCCTAGATGAGGATGATATGTTGCTGAGTTTTAGTAGTATTCAACAAAAATACTGCTCTTTTCGGAGTTATTGTGACAGATCTCCGTGCATGTAGGTCATTCCCAATCTCTACCAGGCAAATGATTATTTGTTGAATATCTGTACCTCAAAACTGCTTGATGTTTTTCTAGAAACATTGGCTTTGAAATTCTCTTGAGTATTTTGTCTTTACTATTAAGTTTATTAGTATAGCATGCTGTTGTGAATTTCCTTGTCTTTTTTTACAAACAGCTATGTTTTTCCCCACCAAAATACACCCGAGTTAATTCACCTTCAAATGCAGTAGTTATTGTAGCCCATATTCTCATTGTTTCGCGATAATATCTTCACCTCTCTATATATCTCTGCTTCAAGGCTTATATGAGAGGACAATTTCTCTCTTACAATCTAACGAAACCCTTTTAGGAGGAACCACAAGGTTTAGGGTTGTTCCAGCAAGTGCGTCTTCGGAAAGGCGTTTTTCTTCATGGATTGGAGGTTCAATTCTTGCAAGTCTTGGTAGTTTTCATCAGATGTGGCTCTCCGCCGAGGAATATAATGAGCATGGCTCTCATGTGGTAGACCGTAAATGTGCTTGATGCGATGCTAGAGCAGCTTACTCCCGAGGAACTGGCTTTTTAGCCCTTCTCTAGGCTTCTGTTTTGGCTAACACCTCAGGGTTTGGGTTTAGCGTGAGATTCTCTACATATTTTGAGCAAATTTCCTTCATAACATATACCCGATCTTAATCAGGTTTAGGAATAAGAAATGTACAAAAAAAGTTGTGGTGTGACATGATTAAGAGTCATTACATAACATGGAGCAAGATGAACCAGCTAGTATGAGGTCGAAAGACGCGATTATTCTGCGAGGTATATATGCGTGTATATGTACAGCAGGTCTTGGAATTTTTGGGTTGTTTGTACAAGAGGGTGTGGAGCTTTGGGCTGATATAAGGGGTTTAAATCTTTGAATGCATACCTGACAAGGTAAATAGAATGCAAGTTCTGCTGGAGATTTCCTGATTGTGTGCCTTGGAATGTGTATGGTATGGTTTTGATGCTGTATTTGATATTTTTTAGCTTAGTATGCATGTAGCAGTAGATGAGCTGAGCGCATCTGTCGGATGGTAATCCAAGGAGAAATGATCTATGAAAGCAACTCGAGAATGATGGAAAGATAGGCTTGTCTTCGTCATGCATCTACGCCAACCTTTTTTATTGCAGTCCTTTTTATTTTTGGCGATTGATAGACAAGTCTAGGTAAAACTAAAAGAGGCAGCTGCCAGAGCTTCAGCATTGGTGAGCATTCACGTGATGCACAGCCTTTAGCATATGGAAGACCCAAAAGTTGTAGTTTAGGCATGAAATTTTCTTAGATGTAGTATTTAGTCCGTACTTCTTCCTCCAAATTTGCCACTAGTATCACACCAGCTATAAATTTGAAAATCATCTAAAAAGAGATAAAATAGAAACTCCTTCCTGATGCGCTAGACCAGCTGATACTAGGGATTAACTTGAAAAGAAGTCTCTACTGCAGACTCAGCTTGGGTATAGTACAAGTTATAGCGAAAGTGGTGGCATTGTGTTCTTTGAGATGGAGAATTTGGGTGATATAGCGTAGTTCTAAGATTGTTTGGTGGATGCCGAGAGGGAGAATTGAAAATGTATGTTAGTGCTTTGTGGTTGATGCATTTCTGAGTTGAAAACGCTTGCTGTCACTCGATTTTTAAGTAGTTTTTACGCTAATCAAAGTCACAGTAATGGCATTTACCTAGGCAATGAGGGTAAAATGCGTAAATTATTTCTCCAAAGAAATATAAAATTCTTTCCTAAAGTTGCTCTGTCTTCTCATGAAGCAATTGGAATGGTGTCTCCCTCTTTCGCCAATAGCTTTTAGGCGAAGTTTCCTCTCGTGAAACGTTCTGTTTTGCCGCTGCCACAGTGCCTTTTTTCTGTGCATTGTTGTCATCTCGTTCGTCATCATCATCTTTACCATCTTCATCTAGGCTCTTAAATCATGAATTTCAATCATCTATAATTAAATTAAAAAGCATAGACGAAATTTCCACTTTAAAGAAGAAACTTCTTCAATTTTTTCATCTTAAAGAGCTACTGATAATAAGCGGATAATCGCGGTACCAAAGCACCTACCTGTGAGAACGGAACTTGAAAAAGAGTACCGCATACTTTAGAGCATAGCTTTCACCGTTTCATCCTTGAATATTGGATATACGATTTACAGCATAGATATCGCTGGGCATCAACCCGCTCCTGGATCCCCAGGAGCTGCCTACAACAGCTCATCACAGTGCAAAAGCTCACGTTTCATGGTGAAATCGACTTTAAAAAGCATAACATAAACAGGTATCAATTTTTTTCAAGCGTTGCTCTCATCTGATCGTGATCCTCGATTTATAAGTAACTTTTGGAGGAGTTTACATGAAGGATTAGGAACGCGCCTCACCATGTCGACCTCTTATCACGAATCTATGCATATTGATGCAGCAAACTTGTGTGCGAATTCGAAATGAACTTTTCGGGGAAGGGATACCCTCCTTTAAACATCTTTTGTGTGCTCATACTAGGAACTTCACAAACCCGATATGAAAGTGGGTGTATATACAGTCTAGGAGAATAAATTTTGATCTCGGATTTTAGCTCATATGGTCGAGCTAACTAAGATTTCTGTAAGCGATATATATATATTTAGCAAATCCGCGCTCGTATATGTGGCTTCTTACTTTTGAATTCCTACATGATCCAATTTGCCAATTTGTTTTTTACGCGACAGTATTTTAGATTCCAAAAAATCACTATATTCAACGAATTTTTCGCTATGTAACGAGCATAAAAACTAGATATTGAACAAACCAGCACACTTTCGATATTCTTTGAAATATATAACCAAAACAGTTCATTCAATAAACAAAGCGAAAGTATGCTTTCGTCAGCAAGCACAGGTGCTTTGTGAGCTTCAAGTTTAGGTATAAGCGTAAAATTACGAAAAAAACAAGTTGCAGACAGCAGGATTCTTGTGGTTTTATATCATGAAGTTGCACCTGCATACATAAAGCCAAGCTCGTCTGGATATGCGTAAGAGAGTACATGGTGAAGACATGCGGAGCACTCATTATATGCTGTAACTACGAAGAATAAGCTCCATCCTGTGATTCTGTAAACCATTGTGCTTAAGTAGTATCAAAAAACTCATTCATTAAAAGATTTGCCTCTATATTTCCTTCACAAACTGCATATTCGCAGTTTTTGAGATATTTTGCTGATATGCTGCTTGCTCTTACAAGAATCAATATAGCGAGCTAAAGAGGGAAGCCCCTGACAGTAATCTTGGTGAGCTAAAATTAGACGGTTCACTAACCCTAAAAGGTGAAACCCTAAGCCCTATTGATATAGTAAACGGAGATGAGAAACTTCTACTGTTTTTTAATGTAGAGAAAATTCAGCTACAGTCTGCTAGATTCACCGTAGCTTCACTGGCAATGCTCCCATCGCTGGTATAGTAGAGCTGTATACAAGCAGAAGGATATTGTCACAAAAAAATGTTTCATTAACGACTAATTCTACAGAAAAAAAGTCTCAAAACTTCATCACAAAACCACAACAAAGTCCAAGATTCCTAGGGAATCATATTTTTAAACTCAACTGTTAAGAAAAATGGCAGCTCAACTACTCTCAAGATGCGAGGTAAAGAGCAAAACAAAAGCTACACACACAGTAGAAAGATTCAATGTCAGACGTAAAAGAAAGAAATCATGTATGATCCATGCACTGACAGCACTTTTTGGCACAAAAAAAAAGACGCTGTGTGAGCTCCTGTTGCTACCAACATAAGGCCTTACACCAACTTGCAGAAAGGTTTTCTCATGAAGACAAGATGATACCAAGAAAAATGAGTTTAATGAGTTTTTACTTGTAAAAACTGAAGATGAAGAAAATCACCAAGACAAAAGCTTCATTCTAACACACAATCTACCATGCATAGATGCATGGGAAGGCTAAAAAACAGCAAAATTCAGGATAATCAGGCGTTGCATGAAGCATGGCAATACTTGCACATACACGCAACTTCATGGATTTTCCCAAATTTTATGGATTATCTATTCCCTTACTGATTATCTACTCCCTTACTAGATGATATAATATTCCACTTTTACATATATCTCGCCCTTCTATCATTGACACTGATGATGAAGAAGCAGGAAAAAAAATAGATTTTCCTGAAAACAAGAAACATACCTTAAGATGCAGCTGATAAGAATCCCAGTCTGCTGAGATAACCCCAAAAGTCGCAAGAGTAGTTCTCTGACAATTATTGAGTCCTCCAGCCAGGCAATCAGTGCTATTATTGATCTTATCCTTGCCACCATTTGGGATATCATTTTTTCCATTCATTTCACCCATCGAGGAGGGCCTAGCTGATCCGCTTGAGGCCACTGCAAGACGTCAAGGTTGACGAGAAAAATTAAAAAAGCAAAGAAAACAATAAAAAACGCAAATATAAAAGATAAAATGAAGAAGAAACAAAAAAAAATCAAAATAGAGAAAAATTCGCGTCTTCAGAAGTGATCATCGACCGCTTATGCAGCCAAAAAGTCACTGCGGAGCAATAGAACATACAGGCTGAATGATCTAGGTTGGAAGATTTGAGAATAAACAAATTAAAGGTTATAAAGGCTGGTAGTTTTAGCGAGAAGAAGAAAGTGCACGTTAAAAAAATTTTTTCGATATCGAAAACGAGAGTACGTACACTGAAAAAAGTGGGGGAAAACTGTCAAATATCTCAATATATGGGCCATATTATATCAGGCTAGTATTAGTTTATTTAAAGCTTACCTTATTCCTTATACTTAAAATAATGCAGGCAAAAAAACTTCTCACGACTTTGCAGGCTTTAGAGTGTAAAGTCATGAAAAAATCAAAATATAATAGCAGTTAATGCAACTGCAACGCATCACTAGCTTCAAAGAGTCATTGATGTGTGTCTCACTTTGATAGATTGGGCGTGTCATTCCAGGATTCCAAGAAGAGTGGGATTTTTGATCTTTCTGTGGTTGAAGAACCTGAATTGACAGTTTTGGCCGTGTCGCATATTCAAATGGAGCGAAGGAGCATAAAGATGAAACCCTTTAGTTATTCACGGAAACTTGAAGATTTTAGATCAGCATTTTGATGTATGAATGCGCAGCGTGTGCTTTTTACACATCAAAAAATGAAGCATTAAAAAAGGGAAAATCAAAGAAGAAAGCATCGAAACATCAGCAAAGAAAAATTAAAAAAAAACATCAAAAAAAGAAAACCTCATAAAAAAAAAAAAAAGCCTCAAAACATTAAAAAAACTTCAACAACTTTACACTGAATCGAAGACACAACAAATCCTAAATCCATATCATTTAAAAGCTAGCAAATACAAGCTAAAAACCCGTCAGAGACAACCAGAAAAACTCTCCCAAATCCCAAAATTCGATGCAAATTCCTAGACTTGTTGCCAATGCTCATTTAAGAAAAAAAGCAGAATTTGAGCTTCTTTCTCACATTAATGCCACTCCATTTTTGAGACCCACTAAGAAGGATGATGCAGGAGGCTCTGGAGCGGCTTAGCTGAGCAAGTATCTGCCGTTGAGCAACGGTGTGACACTTTAGGGGTTCATGGAGAATATCACCTGCCAAGAAGAGAAGCTTAGAAATATAAGAAAGGAGTATGATTTTCTCGTGAAAAGTGTGTGAAGCCACAAGAGAAGAGCATTTGTTATTAGAATAGTCGTTTCAGCGATTGTGGAAGATTTTTAAGATGTGAAAAAAGAGAAAAAAAATAGGAAAATCATAAAAAATTCAAAAAAGAAAAGTCGATTTGGTGCTCTAATTTATAGTGAAGAAGTTAACACACAAAGATACCGGGAGAAGTGAAATTGTCCTCGAAAAAGTATCAGAAATTCTCACTTTTAAAGGTGAAATATAGCAATAATGTGTAGTGTGTGTGCGGGTGTGTGTGTTGCAGGAGTATGTATGGGTCTTAGATGGGTACTATGTGTGTGTGTGCACTAGAGATTTCGCGTGTGTGTGTCTATCAAAAGAAAAAAACAATGAAACGGCGGCTGATTCTTAAAAGAGATTTTCATACAGAAGCAGAATTGACTCAAAGCTTGAGAAAATCAAACCTAATGATTCAAAATTGCATGAGACACAAATCAAATACACTTATAATATGTAGTAGTAAACTAAGATAAAACCCTAGTAGCACACACCAAAAAAACCAACTATAAATTCAGCACACACAAAGCTGGGAGATATCTTCATAAAAAAGAGTTTTCTAACGAAAACTTGAGATGAAGCCTATGAATATTCTTACTAGTGGAGTTGCAATCACCTTTACTCTGTAGCAAAGGAAAGCTTGTTACGATGAGGTTTACTCGAGCTTTGGACTCAGAAAGCTCACGCATTAACCACAGCCTGCAGCAAAAAATGGGTTAAACTTGAAATGGCAGACTGTGTGTTAGCACGGTACATTACACGAAGATGCAGTTAGTGCAAAAGCCCTGAATGAGAGGATGCATAAGAGCCTTAACACACAGAAGCAAGTTAACACACAAACACAAAAATACACTCCTACCAGCACACAAAAAAAACTCATAAACACAGAAGCACACACTTGGGTACACAAACCTACACTCACTCACACACAAATACTCGCACA
>JADHZB010001970.1:2277-38295 GCA_015657535.1 Nephromyces sp. MM_2019 | reverse complement strand
TATATATATATATGTGTATTTGTGTACCTCATGTGTAACTTCTTGAGTAGATCTAGGCCTGAGAGATCGCCTCTCTGTCCACATGGAGACAACACCATCAACGGAGCAGGAGGCAAAGAATTGTCCAAATTGTGGGTGTGACCAATCTATACGTTTAATGAGGGATGTGTGTGCACGGTGTATAGTGGCTGTCTTCTTCCATGAATTAGGTAGGGGCTTAATAGGTGTAGATTTGTTAGGGGAAAAGTTTCTAGTAGGTTCTACCTCTGAAGATTGACTTAAGAGGCTGTGTGTGTATGACAAGGGGTGTTTAAATGTTTCCAGATAGGGAGAAGGGGATGGTGTAGCATCATACACATGAAGGGAATTGTCAGTGTATGCACACACCAAACGATTACCCAAATAATTAAATGTAAACTCCAAAAGATATTCATCTGAATCCCACAAATCATCAGGTAAACCATGAAAACTTTGCATATTGTGTGTATGTGTAGGGGAGTGTGTGTGTATATTTAGTAGGCTAGTGTATGTGTGTGTAAAAGGGGAGTGTGAGTGTCTAGCAGGGGAGTGTAGGTGTGTCTAGTAGGGGGGTGTGCTTGTGTCTAGTAGGGGTGTGTGTGTGTGTGTGTAGGTGGGTAGTTGTGAGTAGAGTATACGTGTAGGTGTGTGTGTGTGTTTAGGTGGGAAGTTGTGAGTAGAGTATAAGTGTAGGTGGGTGTGGGTGTGTAGGTGGGTGTGGGTGTGTAGGTGGGTGGGATTGAGTAGAGTGTAGGTGTAGGGGTGTGTGCGTGTATATGTGCTTATTTATAATAGGTAGAAGTGTAGGGTTAGAACGTGTATAAGGGAAGGGTTGGAGTATATAAGTGTGTAAGGTGGGTAGAGGTATGGCTATAGATTGAGTATGTGCCTGTAGATTGTGTATATGTGTATATGATAGGAATGTGTGTAGGGTGGGGTGAGTGTAAGGGAGTATGGATGTAGTTGGAATATGGTAAGTGTATAGTTAGGGATGTGTGTAGATTGGAATATGTGTAAAGAAGCAGTGGGTAGAAGGTGAGTGAGTCAAGAGATGTGTGTGTATGATGGGAGGTGTGTATAAGTCGAAATAATAGAAAGATGTTAGGTTAGAATATGAGTGAGGATTGTATACTTTGAATGTGTATTTGTATGTATGTGTGTATGTGTCTGTGTGTGTAGTGCGTGTGTAAACGTTTAATGGGGACTTAGTCCCAGAAATTGGTGTAGTGTGTGTAAATTGTTTAATAAATAATGCTAAAGGACATAGAATGATGATTTAATGTGTAAATGAGAATTAGAGTTTTATATGTAATAGTTAGATGTGCACATCAATGAAATGAATATTATACTATATACATTTTATCTAAGAGTCAATTGACTTGGTAAATCTTACACATCACGTAAACACAGATTATATTCATAACAACTCACATTAGATACACATACACACAAAACTATATACTTCACACAATCTACATATAAATTACACACACAAATTATTCAACTAGACCATACACACAACCTACAAACACAGCACAGACACTCAGAATACATATACAACCAATTCACACACACTACACTCTCCTCACACACTTTTCAAACTCACTCCAAATTTCAGACACTCCACACATCCGAACCCTTTCACACTCAACACACACACTTCACACATCAAATCTCACACACATTCCACACATCAAATTCCACACACACACACACGAACATATAAACACATATATAGAGTATAATGCCTCGTCCATTTCAACTCACACACTCTGTGTGTAGTAGTGAAACATCCAATTATTTCTTACACATTAAACAATGCCCTTTATCATCCAATACATTTACTACATCTACCTCGAATGGGTCTATTATATTATATGATTATACAACACTCAACCCTATACACACATTTACTACACACACACACACACCTATATCATCCTTATATTACTTTAATCAGTCTACACACACACTCATTGCAACATCAATTGATGGTTATATCTACACATTTGATATAAGGTCTCCCCATATAAATCTACCTATCCATACAAATTCACTAAATAGGGTAATTATACATATACACATGATACACATAATAGTTATAATACACACAAACATATCATAATTTATGAAATACTTTTCGCACACACAAACAACACATAGATTAATACATACTTTACACACACATACACAACATATAAATCATTACAAATTTTACACACATACACAATAAATCCTACCAATTATACACCCCACCCACCCGATCCTATTTATATATATATATATATATATATACATAAACACACACCCTAAAATACATTTATATACATATGTACACACACACACTAAAACATATATATATATATGTATACACAGACTAAGGGCAAAATAAGTAATATAATTGAATTAAAGAAACAATCACACACACACACATACATCAATGAAACTATACAAGATTCAACACTTAATAAAGAGGATCGTTTATTAGCCTATTCAGCTGACAATTTTACACACATTTTAGATATACGAAAATTAAGCTCACACACACACAAATTACACACATTTGACCTCCATTCAGATGTTGTAACTACACTAAAATTTCATCCACATATTCCACATATTTTATTTAGCGGGAGTGAAGATGGATGTGTAGGGTGTGTATCTACACACAATTGTATAGGGGCTACATCTACACACACTGATAAATGTGAGAGTGTGTGTGTAGAAATTTGGGATGAACATGAAGGCCTTATTACAACCTTTAGCTGTGATTCTGCTATTCAATCTATTTCTCTATCTGGTATGTGTGTAGTGTGTGTATAGTGTGAGTGTATAGTGTGTGTGTGTGTAGTGTATGTGTATAGTGTGTGTGTATAGTGTGTGTGTATAGTGTGTGTGAGGGCCGGTGTTGTGTATGTGTGTTTAGTGTGGGTAGGTTTGTGTGGAAATATGTGAGTGGGTGTGTATATGCGGGTATAGCCTGTGCAGTCTAGTTTGTGTGGGTATGCATGACAAGATAACTATAAAACCTTTTGAACATATTTATGTATGTGTGTGTATATATGTGCGTGTGTGTATGTGTGTGTATATATGTGAGTGTGTGTATGCGTGTGTATATATATGTATGTGTGTGTGTGTGTGTACGTGCGTCTAAATTTAGGACCAAATGGAGATATACTAAGCTGTGGAGGCTTAACGTGTGCAAATGTGTGGAAAATGGAAGGTTTATCAAATTTAAAAAGTTCATCTCAAATTGAAAATTGGTGGAAATTTGGTGAAAAATGTGTACAATTTGATAAGAAATTTGATATTGATTTTTATGCAATTTCACACCTTAGTACACGAACAAATGGTGGTTATATTGTTGACACATTAAACAATCCACACACAGATAAATCTGTTTACATATTAGGGGGTAAGTACACATTTTCATGTGTAGATTTTTCCCTTAACTACATATATATATATACATAAATATATTTAGGTGTAGATAAATCTTCAATTTTTCCTGTATGTATAATGTGTGTAATATGTGTGTAATGTGTGTGTGTAATATATGTGGTGTGTGTTGGTGTAATATATATGTGTTGTGTGTATGTGTGTGATGTATGTTTGAGGTGTGTGTGGTGTGTGTATAATGTGTATGAATGTGTGTAGCGTGTGCAATGTATATGACGTGTGTAGCGTGTTTAATGTGTATGTGTGGGCTAAATATATATTGAATAATTTATAATCTATAATTCGTGTATATCTTTAATTTAGTAAAAAATTAAGCCTAACTTCATACCTCCGTGTGTATATCTATATGTGTATATAGATAATAATAAGTCTACACATGGGTGGTATATATAATAACTATAATATATCTTACACATTATATACACACGTACACACTAATAATTACACACACACTCTTACACACATTTTTATTTTAGGTGGTTTAAATGGTGAGTTATGCTTACTACGCAGGCCCCTCAATAAACATCCACCCAAATCAAATTTGATTAGCCCATTTATTTTAGATAATTCAAGCCAATTCAGTACACACCAAAGTGTAGTTAGGTTTGTTTATTATATTCATGTGTGCGTGTGTATATAGGTATATATATTTATTTATATGTTTCAATAACTTAAGTGATCCCATCTGTGTGTGTCAATATATTACTATATGAAAAATAAATAAAACTATTTTGTCTATAACCCATACACTCACACACCTGGGTATCCATCTATACACATACACACATCACACATTGATCGAGTGTGTATATACACTCTAAAAATATTTTTATTTGTAGATGTTGCTTACCCATTTACGAAAATGAAAAATTAGAGAAAATTATAACAGGGGGTGAGGATAGCCGATTGTGTGTGTGGAAAAAGGTAAATATAAATGTGTGTAAAAGTGTGTGTAAAAAATATTTGTGTGTGTTAAATTGTATACATCATATGTATAAGATTGTGTGTAAAATTGTGTGTAGGACCTTCCAAAATATAAGTGACATCTAATATATTTATTACACAGTTCACATTTTTTTTGTTGCACTTTCTAGATATAGACACACACATAAATTAACACAAATATATTTTACACACACACACACACACACACACAATTTTATACAGAAAGCAAAGAGGGCACTAGAGGCACCAATTCGAGAAAAAGTTGGTGGGAAGAAGAAATTTAAGCCTTGTTAGAAATAATACACACACAGCTCTTATACACACACCTCTTGTATACACACATCTATTATACACTTATTTCTTAATCAAATGTTTCTTATCAATACACATTTCCTATTCACACATCTCTTGTATACATATCTCTTGCACACAAATTTTTTACACACTTTTACTTCTTATATACAGATATCTTACACACACATATATACACATTTTTACACACACATTTATAGAGGGGAAATATATGTATACCTCACTATCTTAAATTCTAAATTAAATTATTATCTGTGTATATTCTTAATTAAATAAAGTTTGATTACAATTTTTAAAAAATTTCTTGAAATTGATGTAGGTGTGTGTATGTGTGTATAATGTGTGTGTGTATGTGTGTATAATGTGTGTGTGTATGTGTGTATAATGTGAGTATAATGTGTGTATGTATGTGTGTATAGTATGTGTGTGTATGTATATGTTTGTGTATAATGTGTGTGTATAATGTGTATGTATAATGTGTGTGTATGACATGCGCGTATAATGTGTATGTATAATGTGTGTTTATGACGTGTGTATAATGTGTATGTATGATAAGCATATGTATAATGTGTGCGTAGTGTATAAAAATGAATTGATAAGTATGTGTAAATATCTGTGAAAATGTGTGTGTGTGTAGCTAATTATTTTCCAAAATCTTAGTAAATAGAATAGATAATTTGGGCCTAAAAACGTTCGAAAAATTCAAAATTTTTTGTTCGTTTTTCGACAAATTTTCAAATTTGAGTGGCGGTGAATTTGTTGTTAATAAACAAATGGGAATTTTCAAATTTAAATGTGTAAGATTTCCTGTTAAAGTATATATATATATATATATGTATATACAAGGGAGATAATGAGTAAATATGTATGTGTGTGTTGGGCGTGGGGGGTGGCGATCTAAAGGGTATGTGTGTTGTGCATAGGTTGATCTGGTTTATATTTATGTGTATGTACATATCTATTATAAAAATATATATATTTGTATATATGTGTGTGTATATACTGGTTATATAGATTTGTGTGTGTATGTGAGGGTGTATGCTTGTGTATGTGTGTGTGTATGCTTGTGTATATGTGTGTGTCTGTGTGTCTGTGTTTATGCAATTGTATTATAAGGTGCATAAACGGTGTGTGCATATACCTAGATTATTGAAGTTGTCCATCTGATTTACATAGATATTTTCAGTGTGTGTTTTAGTTGGAGAAGTTGTATTCGAATTTTTGAAGTTAGAAAATGAGGGTTTGCGTGTGTGTGTATAATAAGGATTAAGTATGGTCTCCCAAGTGTGTAAACGTAATTGGTGTATACCTTCTTCAGAAGAGATCAAATTTAATGTGTGTGGAATAGGTAGTTGGTTATTCCAACTTTCCTGAGAAGAAAACCATGTATTTGAGTTTTCAATATATTTTTTCATATACAAATATACTGCTATTATACACACACACAATATGTATCACATCTCCTTACACACAAATTGACATCTAGACTATCTAATTTTACACACACACATACTGAGTATATATATCTTAATTTACACATATACAATATAAATCACATTTTCATTCTACAAAACGTGACATATACACTTAAAAATATATAAATATAACAACACATACACACATGTAAATATAGTAACACATACATACATATATATACACATATATAAATAAAAAACACACACACAGACGCACACACACACACACACACCCAATGTTTAAGATAAGGTAAAAGGTGAAAATAAAGGGCTCCATAAAGTGAGGGGAAATAATTGATGTGTGTGGCTGATTTAGGCTGAGAGAGTTCAGTCATAAGGGCCTCAATAAATTTTGGTAGAAAATGTGTAAATGTGTGTGTGTGTTTAAATATATTTTTATTGTCTGTGGTGTGTGTGTGATGGGTGTTGGTCTGTGTGTGACCAGTATTAATGTGTGTGTGATGTGTGTTGGTATGTGTGTGACCAGTGTTCATGTGTGTGTGATGGGTGTTGGTCTGTGTGTGACCAGTATTAATGTGTGTGTGATGTGTGTTGGTGTGTGTGTGACCAGTGTTCATGTGTGTGTGATCAGTGTTCATGTGTGTGTGATCAGTGTTGATTTGTATGTAACTATTATTACACCCAGATATAGATTGAGAAATGTGTTGAAAATTAAAAAGTATACGTACACACTCAACAGCCATAGTTAACCAAAGGTTAAGATTTGCTGAGGGTGATTCGTTCATATATTGTATAAGGAGTGTGTGTAACATTTTTACGAGTGTTTCATAGGCTAAATAGTGTGTGTGTGTTGTAATTTCTTCAAAATTAATTACACACAGTTTTTCATTCCATGTGGGGTTAAGTAATGAATTAGATAAGAGGTAGAAGGTGTGTGTAAGATCTGTGTGTGTGAGGTTTGTGTGTGTAAGATGTGTGTGTGTCATTTCATCTAAACTTAACAAGATTGATTTCAAGTGTGAGATAGATAGTTCCCATAGTGTGTGTGTAGTGTTATATTGTAGGGGCAGTAATTCAAAGTCTAGGAGTGTATGTAAATCTATATATGTGTGTGTCAAATTGTGTGTGTTAATAGATGTGTGTAAACATTTCATAGTATGTAATAAGTCATGTGTAGTGTTATTCTTAGAGTTGAAATATTGATGTGTGTGGTATAATAGTGTTAAATATTTTAATAAATATGATTGATGTGTGTGATTAAGTTTTCCATCTACACACATATTATGGTAAGGATTTGTAGGTGTTGATATATACATTGATTGTGTGTGTTCAGGTGGTTTGTATGCAGAGGGGATGTGTGTAGAGGGTGTGTTTGTAGTTGATGTGTATATAGGGGATGTATGTGTAGATTTTGTGTGTGCAGAGGGTGTGTATGTAGTTGATGTAAATATAGAAAGTGTGTGATCAGAGGGTGTATGTGTGGTTGATGTGTCTATAGGGTGTATGTGTGTAGATGGTGTAGAATGTGATTGTGTTGATGATGTGTATCCAGATAGTGTTTGTGTGTCAATTGGTATAAATATATTTTGATCCAAAGTTGTAATGTGTGAACCTGTGTGTGTATTTTGGGGGTTAATTAGACACATATTTTTGTGGGACACACCTAACCCTTGTTCAATAGCCTTACTTAAAGGTAATAAACATGTGTGTAATGTTTGGGTATCATATTCATCTATATATTTTGTAGTGTGTAGATTTAGATAGCCCAATATAGCTTGATAGGCCCCTAATTGTTGTTTTATAATATCAAATTCATATGGATGTGTAAAATGTTTCTGCACACACAAACACTCAACTAGGCTGTTTATGAGGTGTGTAAATTGATGGGGTGATACTATACAGAGTGTGTGTATAAGTTTAGATAGAAATGTGTGAGTGAGCGGCTTGTGTGTATACTCTATATCATCAACTATATATCCATTCTTTAATTCATTTATGTGTGTATCTATCCAAGACCAGAGTTTGTTTATTAGGGGTAATTGGTCATGTGTGTGTATATTTTTGAGGTGTAATAACTCCATTATTTGTTCAACATCTTGCACACGCCAAACAAATTTATTAATGTGTGTATATATAGATCGTATGTGTGCACGGTTTTGTAATCCAAGATATGTATAAATGTGTGTGTAATCAATTAATTCAGATATATCTGAATGGTTCAAATTAGCCATCAAATCTTTAAGCCAATAGGGTAGAAATGTGTGTAAATTTCTACCCAAATATAACAAAAATAAGTGTGTTAGTTGTTTAAAGGGTAAATCATTGGGTGGGGGTAAGAGGGTTGGATAAGGTGTGTGTAAAGGGTATTCTGAGGTGAGTTGATCAATTGTTTTATGATGTGTGTGTAAGTTATATATATGTTGTAGATGTGTATATATATTTTTTGGGCTGATGTGTGTGTGTGGTTTTAAGGAAGTCTCTAGATGATTCCTAAAAACTGTGTAATCTTGTACACACGCATTATGGGCATCAATATTATTCAATTTGTGTGTGTATAAATTACCTTTGAGGTGGTCATATGGGTTAATGTTTGAGAGGTTGATAAATGTGTTTTCATATCTGGATTTATCTATAAGATAGGATTCAATATAATGAAATAAAGGTGTGTAGAATAAGGGTGTGTGTAAATCATCAACCTCCCAGATTGATAAACTCTTTATCAAATTTATTAGTAATATTGGGTGTAGATATGGGGGGCCCTCTACACGTTCAAACTCGATATCTGGGAGTTCATAAATAACCTTGTTTTGATAGAGTGTGTGTAGATTTTTCTGTATATCTTGATTATGTTGTGTGTGTAGTATAAGGATTTCATTGATGTGGGTGTACACACTTGTTATATATCTATCATCCCTAATGTTGAAATATTTGAGGGCATTGAGTGTGTGGATATTAACAGCCATCCATTCATTTATATTATCCCGCTCTTCCTCACCATCCAAGTTATTTACACACCTCTGTATAAGTAGTTCATCTCTTAGTGAAAATCGATATAGTGTGTGTAATATGAGAGAACTTTCCTTGTGTGTAAACTCCCATGGATGTGTAGAAATAACTTGCCGAATTACACCAAGTGTGTGTAGATGTGCACTTACAGGTAAACAGAAAAATAATGATAATATTTGCTCTCTTGATAGGGTGGGTAAGCGTTGTAATAATATCTGTATGAGTTTAAAACAATAGTTGGGTAGAGGTGTGTGTAACTGTATCCCTTGATTGAATGTGTGTGTATGTAGTGTATCTGTTTGTCGTGCGTGTATCTGGGGTGTGTGTGTAGGGGGGAGAGATGTGTATGGAGGTGTGTGAGAGGGGGGATTGTGTGTCTGGGGAGGGGTGAGAGGTGTGTCTATATGTGTACCAAGGGTGTGTTTGTGTGTATCTAAACCAAAATTATTAGTTAGATTTTGATTAGTGTGTGTATACGTTTTTACACTTTTAGAGTAATCTTTTAATATGTGTGTAAAGTCTAAGGGGTTAGACTTGTTTAATAGTATATTTATTAGCTGATTTGAGGTCAATTTTTTCAAATTTTTGATAGGGTAGAGAAGGTGTGTGATCTCCTTATTTGATATATATGGGCTAGGGTGTACATCAAATTCTTTGTGGTAGATGATGGGTGTCTGTGTTATCGATTTTACACATTTTGATTTAGCCTTGTTTAACCTATACTCAATATTTTGTAGGCGGCGATAATGTTGGAATATAATAGCTGGAGTGGATGACCATTTTGAGGCAAACCGTATTTTAGAAATTGGGGCACTCAACATAGATGTGTGAGTAATATATGTGGTGTGTGTAGTATGTGTGATGTGTGTGGTGTGTGTGGTGTGTGTGGTGTGTGTATTATGTTTGATGTGTGGTATTTGGTGTGCGGTGTGTGGTGTGTAGTGTATGATGTATGTGTGATGTGTGTGATGTGTGTGGTGTGTGTAATATGTGTGTAGAGTGTGTAACTGGCTGTGAGGAGGAGATATGGGATATGTGTGAGTGCTCCAAGAATTCTGGGTGTATAGGTATGGGTGTGTGAGTGAAGATACGTAGAGTCATGAGTTTGTGTAAGTGCTTATCTGTGAGTATATGTGAGTGTGTTTAAAGGTGTTTGGGAGTATGCTTGAAATTATCGTTATGGGTATGTTGGGGTGTGTATATATGTGTTTATTTATGTATTTATGTGGGTTTAAATGTGTATATATGCCTGTGTGTGTAAGAGAGTGTGTGTGGAGCTCTTTAAGTGACTGTGAAGCTTTTTTGGTATGTGGACCTGTGTGTGTGTGTAGAGCTCATTGTGTGTGTTAAGCTCTGTAGGTATGTGAGGCTCTGTGTGTGTAGTTGCTTTTGTGAAGTTGTGTTTATAAACGAATGTGTGAATAAATGTGTTTTTAATAACTATATAAACCTGTGTGTAAAATTATTTAGCTCATCAAATGAATTTATGCCCAAAACTAAAAGGATGTATAGCATATTTTAAATCTAATGGATTCCTGGTTGTGATTCCCTATGAAAAAATTGTGTACATATCTAGTAGGTGTTTGAGTGTGTAACTAGCAGGTGTTTGAGTGTGTAACTAGTAGTTGTGTGTGTGTGTAACTATATGTTAGAATACATTTTAAAAAACTTTAAACTTGTCTGTTGTTATTTCAAAATCTAAGGATTTGTGTCGTCTAAGTATAAATTGTAAATATATTTATGATTTTATATATATTTATGTGTATGTGGGTGGGTGTGTATGCATACACGTGTGTGTGCGTGTGTAGCATGGGTTTACGTTTGAATATATGTCAAACTTATATATATATGTGACAAATGTTCATTGTTTAAAATATTGAAATAATAAAGTTATAGAATTTTTATTAGACTATATTTTGCAGAAAGTTTATGCATGTTTTTTTTACACATTTTGAATATATAATCACAATTTACAGGAATTTCATATAGCATAATTGGATCATGTGATCAATGGTTAGGCAAACTAATTACTTTGTTACACAAAGACTTCAATAAACTAACTTATAACTTGCATATAGCAATTTTCAGTAATAATATGATTTTCTAAGCTTGAATAATATATAAATACTAACACTTTTACTCACAATCATACCTACATAAATCTTAAACGCACACATAATATATGAGTTTAAAATACACTTAAAAGATTAACAGATTTACATGTTATTTATCTTAGAAAATACAACGATGCTTTTAAACACACATACACAGATGAGGATTACAGAAACATACTTTTAGTATACAATTGAGAGTGCTAAACATAAAGAATATATACACACACAAGTTGCACATATGCTATCATAAAACATATACATAAAAGTATCATATGAGAAAAATGTACATGCAAATAATATACGTGAGATTTATACACAACATAAATACACAAACACAATTTACATACACAGATATAAAATATATACATGAATAATATTATACCATTATCAATTACACAAAAATACACCTTAAATACATGTAAAACGCAAACAAACAAGTTCAATATAAATATAAAGCATAAATTGTATGTAAATTCCCTGATTATTTTTTATAAAATTTCTAGTGGGAGAATTCTTGATTTCTGTTACCTAACAATAGTTCAATTATGTTAATTAAATACGTGTGATTATATATAACATACGCAATTTACATGTACTATTTCTAAGCAATAATAAAATTTTGGTATATTTTTTAATACACTAGAATACCAAAATGTAGAACATTTTATCCGCACATGTATACATAAAAACATAAGTAGGCTTAGTATTTACTTTGCACATAATATATTATTACACAGAAATAGTCTTGTTAAGTAATGTACACATGATACATGCACACAGGAATCGTTTTGTTAATATACGCATAACATGTACACATAATTTATATGCACATAATATATACACATAGGAATAACCTTTTAACTACGAACAGAAATATTCTTGTAATACAATACACATGTACTATATACACCCATAGAAATTGTTTTGTTAAGTAATCCAAATTGAATACACACAGAAATAATTTTATCAAGCAGTTCCAACAATTTGCTCGTTTTATAATTTACACATTCATGTAATTCAAAAAATTTACAATTTAAATAACACCTTTTGGAAATAAAAAAGGGAAATTTTGTATAGAAAATTTTATAACTTGCAATTTATAAATTTAGCTAAAAATCATAGCTTGTGTGCAAATGTTGTAATAATTTTCAGTTATTTGACAATTTGTGTACATAAAATAAATAGAGTTAACTTTCTTATCAATCTAATTCATATACTATTTCTTCAGGAATTAAGCATTAAAAATATGCATTTAAAAGGAAAAAAATAGATATACACTCTCAAAAACATATTTCCATAAATTTATAATTTTGATCAATCCCTTCGTGAGTTCATATTTAAATATACACCTATATATATATATATATTTCAACAAAACAACTATACCCGGTTATATTGGAATTCATATTATTTTTGGTACGACAGAGCATATTGAAGTTATAACACATATACACCTAACAGAAATTACTATTTAATTTGAAAAATTAGAATCAATATAATTCCCAATTACAAACTTATTAGCTATTTACTCACAAATTCAATATACAAGTTACACATAAATTGTGATCTCAACTACATGTAAATTCAGTGATATAATTTAGTAAAAAACTAATTACGCAAATCGCACATAAATTCATTACGAATAAACGTATACAATATATATTACACATAAATACATAACCATAAAACACAAATGTAATATAATTAAAAACAAATGTATCACCTAAATTACATACATTATGCACCTTAAGTAAAAACACATTAAACAAATTGTACACAAACTAAAGACCCAATTATATGTATCCACACATGATTGATAATTTAACACAAAATCTATAGGCTGATTTTCTTACACAAGTATTGTACATTTATAAAAAACAACACTTATTTAAACATATTTTTACAAACATTTTCACACTCCATATACACACACACTATGAAAGAATCATCCGCTAAATCATCCATCGACTCTACCAAGCGCGCTGGTTATTTAACAGCGCCTTCGGTCAGTGTTCCCGAAAGTGATGAAATAAATTCAAATAATTTTTTTGAGTCGAAGGAGGAGTTTAAGGCATGGGAAGAAACAATTGTTGATCCCTCAGTTCAACCTTATGATAAAGCAAGTAAGCTGTGTGTGTGTGTGTGTATCTATATGTGTGTTTAGGCTTTTGCATATGTTGTAATTTTGTTTTGGTATCGTTCAGATATGTTGCTAGTGTGTGTTTGTAGAGGATTGGGGATGTGAGGGTGTTTGGCTAGTGTGTGTTATTGCTATTGTGTGTGTAGTGGAATTATATGTGTGCTCAACTAGTAAACCATAATGTGGTGGTAATTGGATGTGTTTGTGTGTTGACTATGAAATAATGTGTGTTCAGTATGAGCTAGTATTTGTACTGTATTTGATAGGGTGTTTTGTAGTATGTGTAGAAACTGATAGCTAGTGTGGATATGGGTGATTTAATTAATTGGTGGGAATAATGGATATGTGTGTATGTTAATGGTATTGATTAATTCCAAATTAGAATGCGTTTGTATGTGTGTTGTGCATGTGTGTGCGTGAATTTGTGCGCAAATAAAAAGCAAAACCACACTCCAGCAACCAAAGTCACTCACCGACCAAAACTTCAGACCGACAAAAATCACAAACCGATCCAAAGTTATAAGTACAAATTTGATTTAAAACTATTTTTTAGGTGCACCCAAACCATTTCATGTAACTTTACCTGGATACAAGGAAAAGTTTGGTGAAACTTTATCAATAAAATCAGAAGAAAAGCACGTACCAGAGAGCGCCTCACAAATGAGTGAAAAGCCAGCGCAAATTTGTAAGTATGGTGAGTTGTTAGCATACCCACCTATAAACATACCTGATTGGAAACCTTCACTCAACTTTAAACCCCAAGGCGTTGGTTATGACTGTAAGTGTGTTTGTTATTTTGACTGTGTATGTGTATGCGTGATTCTGACTATGTATAAGTGTGATTGGTTTTGAATATGTGTTCATGTGTGATTTTAACACATGTGTGTATAATTATGATTGTTTATGGGATTTTAACTATGAAAGTGTGTGTGTGATTTTAACTATGTGAGTAATTGTAATTTTAATTGTGGGTGCCTCGATATTAAATTATGTGTTCAGTTAATAATATTTTAATTTCTTTGACCTAGAATGACATGATATCTCAATTATTTAATAAATATATATTAGGGAAAGATATGAATAGTTATAGGATGGATGCTCTACCCTATCCTGTAAGTTACAACAAAATTTACACATTTATTTATATCTACACTATTTTAGTCATAAATAAGTCTGGTACAAAAATAAGATTGACCCCATACATATCTAATTCTTATATATTTGTTAGAATGCACTGTTTGAGCCAAAGGACCCATCTGATTCTAATATGTATGACCAAATGATACCTTGGAGTGCTTATCCATATGGTGTACCATTCTAATAAAAATATTATTCTTAGTTTTTTAATTCTCAAAGCTTTTTCTTGTGTGTGAATGTAAAATCTATGTTTAAACTATATAAAACCTTAAAAAAACACGTCCAAATTTGGTTTCCAAAATTTTATACAATTGCTTACAATGCATATTCATTTAATTTTTAGCTAATAGATTTATATAGACAGTATTATGTGTAAATTTAAATGGTTTGTTTTATTTTAAAATTTATGAAAAAAAAAGCTAATATATATAAAAAAAGCAAGTAGTGTAAAATACTTAACAATATACTTATAATAGTGTTGAAAATGAATTAATTATATAATAAATTATACATAATAAATTATTTTTTTTAAATTAGAAAAATATAAAATCAGTGATTAGTATAATTCGGTATAAAATGTAATATTCATTGATATTTTTATTCAACATAAACTTGTTAGGACTACAATTACATATTCATATTTGTAAAAAATTGCAATAGTAAAGATACATACAGTTTTAAAAAATTAAGTAAGACATTGTTAAAATGAAATCAAGAATTATAAATTAAACCAAGTTATTAAAAATAAGAAATAAAAATGCGCAAAAATAAATTTCTGTTTTATAGGTATTACTTATAAAAGAAAAAAACTAAAAGACTTTTATACGTAAGCAGTGAAAGGTGCTTTTGTTTCTTCATTTGGTTTCATGTTAAATTTATTATAAGCTTCATTCTCACCAAGAAAATCCTCATCAATGTATTTGTTAGGTATTAAGAAAAATGCGTCAGAAATCTGAACTAGGGGTAGTGTCAATAAATACCAACATTGTAAGATTTGTTGTAAATTCACACACACTCTCGGTTAAGACTGCATGTACATTAAGGAGATTGGTTAATGTAATACCATAGTAGGCCGCCACATTTTGACCGAAATTAGAAAATCCAGCCATGATTGCATAGATAGTAACTTCGACACTTTTTGGGCACAACTTGGCAATCAACATATTTATAGGCATGAAATCCATCACGTATAGAATGAATCCAAAACCAGCATCACCGAAGATATAAAAAATTGGATCAGTTATGCCAATAGCAACATTCCACCTCATTGTCCATCCTACTGTTATTAATCCAGATAAAATACGTATCACAGTGGTAGTCCAAATCGTTGTTCTCAATTTGTGTTTTGTGAAATACATCGAATATATCCACACACCTAATAGTGCAGCAATATTCGCTGCAATACCACCATAGGTTGATATTTCCAGACGTGTTAGACCAGGTGCACCTTCCTAACATTCATCAGTTGCTAATGCCCCGTTCGTTACTGAACCACCATCGCCACCATATGTTGCTGTCGACAAGAACAGGTATATGACAGCCTTGGCAATTATAGGTCGTATAGCAAATGCAACACCTATACATAACAAGATTGAGCCTATCACTTAGACTGCAAATACTACCATGTAATCTGTTGTTGCCATAAGAACTAGGCATAAAGCTAAGCTACACATTAGGAGTCCAATTACCATGAGTTTCCAATTATTTTTAAACTTTTTAGTGTCAAATTTTTTTGTTAGATTACTAGGTACTTTATCATTAACCATGCATCCAGCTACTAACAATGGGAACATCATAATAACCAGAGCAAACACGACGATAAACATCTACCTCATGTTCATCACTTCAGAAAGAGGCCCAATGAATAATGTGGGCCAAAAACTACCAAATTGCTGGCACCACCACACATAACTGACAATGGAACCCTTGCTTTCTGGTCTCTCCTTCATCTTCTCAACATACTTACCTTCTGCAAGTCTCCCGCAGATCCCTGTAAGTGTGCGAAAAATATAAATAATGCAGGTACTTGCCAAATGGAAAACATAATATCATCTGGGATAACAATAATACAAAAAGATGCCACTGCTGCAAGAATTGTTTAAAGTATCAAATACGATGTCTTGTTATAACCAAATAGTGGAAATAAGTCGGAAATGACACCTATGAATCCTTTCATGGACCGTGAAGCCTCGATAATGTAAAATTGTAGCTTTGTGGTGTGTTATCCAAACCATGGTCAATATAATAATATATTGAGCTTGTATTTAAAACTCCATGAAGGAAACCTTTTGTTATATAGTAATTATATGACAAAAAGTAGAAGAATTTGGCACCGAGATATCCATTAGCGGACTTACTGAATTTTACTAATGAATAAGGATTTATGGAGTTGACAAAATCCGTTCGTGTGAATTTAGCACTTACCATTTTCTCGGTATAATAAAAATTAAATTTGCTAGGTGATTATATTTATATCAATTTAACTTGTGAGTTGGTTGTTTACTGTTATAAATATTTGTAACAGCTCTAAACTAGAAGCACAGAGAGGTCTTTGTAGTGATCAATCTATAAGTTAAAAGAGGTTATTAAATGTTAAACAGTTTTTTAAATGATCTGACTTAACTCGTAAAATAGTATTCAATATATTTACAATAATCCTCCGACTAAATTGAGAAAGTGTGTTGATTTGGGGAACTAAATAGTAATTAAATTCATTTGAATTTTTAAGATTGAAAAGCAGTTGATCTATATAATAACAGGCAGCAATATTAATTATTTTCACTCAAACCAAAAGGTTTTTAATTAAAAAGCTGAACTACCACGTAGTGTAACTGATTAAAATTGAGCGACAATAAAAAATATAACAACATAAACTTTTCAGCCCATGTGAGCTATTTTATATCCAAGGATTTTGTATAGCCAAAATTTATCCAAAGCTATTTTATTGTGCTTTTAAAGTGAATGCTTATAATTAATCGACTTTTAAGTTACATTTCGCATTCTTTTATAGACTTTTTTACTTTACTTATTTGGAGTTTTATGATTTCATCGAGATTCAATCTGACTCCAGATTTCATGAAAATTACAACTACAAATTTCCTAAAAAGTCTAATGTCTAAGGAGTTTATTCTTTAAATTTTTTTTATCCATGCTAAAATTAATCAATACTTTCATTAACTCGAATATTAAATTGTTTGTTTAATTATCTATCTGGTGGGTTACATAAGTTGGTTATATCAAAAAATATTTTGTAGAACATTTTTTAAAGTTTTATAACTAGCATAGTAGTCTTATATTTCAAAAGCAAATAAAGTAAATGTGATAGAATCAAGATACCATAAACTCATTGCATGAATCAGTAATTATAAAATTGTACAATCATCTCGTATATAAAATACACAGACATCTAATATTTATCTAAGATCCCAAAAAGAGTATAAAGATTATCATAAAATAATAACATAAAAATTATGACAATTTAAAAAATATATATATATATATCAATACAGGGGATCGAATTATATACACTAAAAAATCGTAAAATCACAAATCAAATAAGTCTGAAATAAAATTAGATATATGTTGAATTACTTGCAAATTAAATTACTTGCACATTAATATAAACGTAAATCATAAGGAGTACAAAACCAAGTGAGTAGTAATGAAGTTTATATAACATTATCACTTTGTGATAAAGTTTCACCCCTGTGGAATGTTTGGTATGATGCCAGCAAATTTCATTGACTTATAATATTGGAAATACTTGCAAAGTTTCAAACAAGATGAGGTTATCCATATTAATTAATAAATAATTAATGATAAGCAACATATATATGTCAGAAAGCTACTATAAACAACAAAAAAAAATTTGTTATCAAGCAACAGACATTTCGCAATGATTTGTAATATCTTTACCAAATTTCTATATAAAACTACAGAAAAACAAGAAAAATATACTTATATCTTTAGACACTATTTTTTTAATTAAGTAATGTTTGAATTAAATATTGAATTTGAATTGGAAACACAGCAATTAATAAGATTGTTGATATTTACACAGATAATTATACATTATTTTTATTTTTAAAAACTTAATGAGCTATATATCTCACTATACATTTATTTATTAAGGCAAAATTAAGTACACACAGCTAAGCGTCTGAAAGTATATAATCCTGGATAGAATAAAATAGCGTATAAGTATTGTTAAATCCTAAGTTAGAAAAGACGATGCTTTAACAAATCAATTATGAGGATTTAATGAGTATTTTGGGTATTGACGTGTGCAGAGCTATAATTAAATCTCAATAGGAAATCACATGCTCAATATTTTAGCTTATTAGCAAACAAAACTTTCTCGAATCACTAGGAAAAAATAATGTTTAAAGGTAAACCTACGAAAGCATGGTAAAACACTATTTATTTTCAAAATTAAATACTATTTTGGATGCTTGTACTATTAGCACTTTTTTGTCTAAATTGTTTCTTTATTCTTTATTTTGAAAATGCAATGTTCATTTTTTATCAATATAAATCGAAAGCTTAAGAAAAATGAATTATGTACGATTTCCTATTTACAAAGCTTATATTGAACTTGTTTTGAGTAATTTTTTGATTTTTCTTATGTAAATTTTCAATTTTTCTCTTGAATTTTTCTGTTTCTGTTTTCTTTTGCCTCACCGTTGTTACAATATTTTATTATAAGTTTTTCTCATCTTTTAACTCGCTCTAATGTATTATTAGGTTAGGGTATGTTAATTATGTAACTTAGTTGGCTCTTAAATTCTAGGTAACTAGAATATTTTTCTCCTAGTGCAATTACTTTAGTATTATTTCTTTATACCTTGTAGTATTACAAGCATGAAATCATATAGCTCACACAAACATCGAAAAAGCATACTTATATGTATATAAAGCATAGAGACATGTATCTAATTGTAAGTAGACACAAAATAATTTACAGATAAGTAAATAAATAAAAACACAAGTAAAACACAAACACACATAAAATATGCAAGCATATCACAAACACGCACAAAAGAATGCACATACACCATATAAACACACATAAAGTATGCACAATCGCCGCATCATACACAATAAGACCGAATGACAAGAGTTTTATTTCAAAGTTTGATAAAAAATTGGTTATATTAAACTTGAAAACAGCTTAGAAATAATAGTAATTGTGAAATTAAATATTATAATGAGTAAAGTTTTAAGATTAAAATACAATTTAAGTTGAATTCCAAATATATACAAGCTATAACTAACCAAAAGTAATAAAAAAAAATATATAAAAGATCAAGATTTTTACTCCATAAATTCATGAAAATATTACAATATACCCAAGTTTTAATGATTTTCATTTCATTAGCGAATATTCAATTTTTGATCATTTTTATATATACTCTAATTTTTATCATTGTTACTAGCCATATCTCCTGTTTGACTTCCCATATTTCCACCCATATTATCTTCCTCTTTTTCAAAATTTTCGGACGCTGTCACAGCGTTGCCTTTTTGGTCCATATCCTTCATATTCTTTTCAGTTTTTTCCTCCTTCATTTTTTTGTAGTAATGAAACATTGGGAAACCAAACATAAATGTATAAGCCATCCATTTTATTGTTTTTTTCCATTTTTCAGAACTGTTGCTAGGCCAATCCTTCATGCATTTATAGGCCATATACATTGCTTCAAACATTTTGAAGAAACCGAACATAAAAAAAACCATTTTCTTATCCATATTTGTCACCATATACATCATTTGCCTCATTATTTTAAAGGAATTTATTCGTGATTTCATCATATAAAATGTGGTTGCATAAAACGCGGGTACCACAAAATATGGGGCGGTTGGCATACCAGGCTGGGGCATCTCATCTTCCGATGAGTCTCTATTTTTCTCCCCAAGATCAAAAAATTTAAAATTCATATTCGAAAATATAGAAAAAAAACTTGAATGTTTGTGTGTATAATTGTCGTTTGAAGAGGACATACTTGAATCTGTCTGACCTTTGTATCAATTCTCAAATTTAAGTGTATTTATGCTGTATGTGTAACTTTTCAATTATAATGGAATTCCAATGTATACATCTGTGTAATAATGTAAACAAAATATATGGAAATTTTTAATATTGGATCATTGAGATTTGTTGAATTAATTAGATTGATTCCGGAAAAATTGCATCGAAATTTTGGTTTTCAGTTTAATTGAATAAATTATGTGCACTTCTGCTTTAATTTTATATTTGGTGATATATCCTTAATAGTTTTATTATAATGAGTGCCTTAATTATAAAGATTATTGTAAATAAATGCTGTTTTTATAATAAGTATGTTCTACAAAGGAAAATGTTTAAGTTTCATGGCCATGCATTAATCATTTCTATATATATATAGAAAGAAAGTGTGTTTCTATCCGTTAGTACGAGTATGCGTGTATTTTTATCTCTTTGTAGATTATTACTGTAAAAATAAAACAGGTTTTAATTTGTATCAAAAGTGTGTTTTTGAGTAATGATTTAATATCAAATTGCATAGGTTATATGCAAATAAAGTTTTAAGAGTTAAATACTTGTGTAAGGATAAAAGGCGTAGTTGTATATCAAGGTTTTGTTAGAAATATATATTATAGATAAGAAAAGGAATTGCCAAATCACACAAAAAGCGTAATGCCACGAGTGTTTGTAGGTTTCTATGTAATTATTAATGTATATATATTTGTGTGTAGTTGCAAGTTTCTTTGTGAACAATATATGTGTGTGTATATGTGAGCTTGTGTATTGTCAAGAAGTGTGTTTACGTAATTTGCATTTATAATTTAACAGGAGCGTTTGTGTGAATAGTAACTTTTGAGAATAATTTTCTTAAAATAAATAGTTCAAAATTACTGGAGAAAATTTTATAAGTTTAGTTTTCTTTCAAAGATCAAGCTAACGGCTCACCCACCTGACTATACTTGTCACATTTGAAAAATATATGACAAAGCTTGCTATTAATAAGCTTATGTTGAGTGTAACGAATTATTCGTTTTATGTTATAAAATTTGTAACCTAAACACATAGATCTTTTTTTTCTATTTGTTTCCCATGTGAGTATAAATTACATGTTTTTGCGTTTCCAAGGGAAGTTACATACAAGTGATATATCGGTGTATTGTAGCATATGGATTATGAGTGAATGGTTTGTGCGTGTTTGCTATTTGTGTATATCAGTGGGCTGTGTGTATGACTAACCAGTGTGTTTCAAATAACTTGTGTAGGCACTCTACCCCTCAACAAGCATATGCAAATTTGTTGATGTACTTTTTTGAAAAAAATACACAAATGTGGAGTAATACATATTATGTAAACAGTTACATACTGCACATGATTATGACTAATTACAGTTTTATATAAATTGATAAGGTGACATTTGCTTGCAAATTTATAATGAAATCCATTTTATACCTGGAAAAAACCAAGGGTAACTCCTTGATCGATTTTAAGACACAATTGGTACCTACACACCAAGGTTTAAATAAATGAATGCTCCAACTTTTATACAATATTTATACACATTTTGTCTTGATTTACATTTCAACATTAAATCTAAAACTAAAATTCAGTATAGATTTCCAGACTCTAATAATACTTAACTCAAGAGGTATTATCGCATACACCCAACTAATAAATAAAATATTGTTTAGTTCTTATTTGAATTACACACACATGTTTCCTGTGGGATATATATTTACGTATTTCGTATGAGGGGGCATATAAATATAATCACAATGTGGTTTACAAACATATTTATTTAAGCATTGATTTACACATCCACACATTATGTGATTTGCACAAATACACACAAAGTAATTTACACAAGCACAAACACATTGTGTCATGTATACCTATAATTTTTTTTAGCTTAAATCTTTAATGTTTAAAAATTTATTTCATGAAGTAAATCCAAACCAAAGGAAGGTTTATATAAATCCACAATTTTAGTTATATTAAGTTAATTTTACTAATTGATTTTAAAATTTAATTTAATCTTTAAAATTAGGGTTAGTAGCTAGAAATTTATATAAAACATACACACATAAAAAGATAGGTGAAAATATACATACATAAATAGATAGTTGAAAATTCACATATGTGAATAGATAGGTAGAAATACATACATAAATACACACACATAAATATACATAGAAATACCCATATTAATTTACACATATAGTTGTATATATATATTTATATATATATATATATATGAATCATTCATCGACTTTGTTAATTAAATATATGATTTTGTTTGATTATAAGTTTATATATCAAAATTTCAATTCAAAATGATTCCAATAAAGTACGGAATACTGAATTTTTCTTATAAAATGCCGATTTGTAATTATTTTCTTTATGTATGAGTAAATTGATAAGTAATATTTCCTTGTTAAGATTTTATAAATTATAATATTTTAAAAAATTTCATACACAATGTCAAATATTAAATATAACCTATTTATAAATTATTAACAATGTATATACAGCTTAATATTAAATTGGTTTTATTTGAAGTTAAATGTATATAGCTTTTCACTAATAAATCGCACACACATTGTATATAAAGATTTCATATACCTTCAACCTAAATAAAATTAAAGAATTATATCCAGCATAAGCAAGATTACACACAACAAAACTTTCTCACATGTGTTCAGATTGAGATTACACATAAATTAAACACCCATAAATCATATATATACCCACGCAACCCGAAAAATTAAACGCACACTCAAACTATAACCAAGCATACATATACATAAGTAACACTAAATCTTAAGTACTCATATACAAACAAATATCACACACACACAATATACATAATTATTTAACAACAAATCAAGCACACATATTCAATACTGAAAATCCTTACAAATGTACAATAAAAAGTCAAATATATACCCATTCATCATAACATTTTAAACCCACATGTAATTCACACATAAAATCAATATTGGCAATATATATAAATCTACACACTTCTCCCAAATAAGATGTTGTTTATTTAATAATATAATATATGTAAGGCCAAGATGAGCTCACAATATATTTTATGTGTGTGTGTAATTTGTGTTGTCCTCATTAACATTTCTTTATCACAAGAAATTGCAAAGTGTACGTACCCCAATGAAAGTGGTTTTGAGAAAACAATTAACCCAGAAAAATTATTGTATGTACTCATGAGTACAAGTGATCCATTTATATATAATGGTAAGAGTAGCCACACACTTGAAACAGCAAAAGAAATTCATACACACATTAGCTGTGCAATCCAACAAAGTAAAGAATTCTTTTATTTTTGCAATTCTGGTTACACACTAAAAAATAATGTGACCCTGGATAGTGTTGAGATAGCTGCCTTTCTAGCGCACACAAAACATCAAACCAATGGATTTAGAGAGTTTGAACAAGATGTACAGGAAAGGTGTGTGTGAGCAGGGAAATAGAGATGGGGTATATTACCCTTATTGAGTGTTTAAACATGTTATTTAAATACCATAAAAAATTTGGATTATGAAATAATCAATTGAAATATATAGTGCATGTTTAAGGAGTAGTATAAACATGAACAAATTTTGATATTTATATAGGAATATTAAAATGCATGTGTATATGTACAGAAGCCATCACAAATATGAAAAATATGTATTTTACACATATATATTTTCCTACATGGTCATATTCATGAACACACAAAAAAAACCTACATAGAAAACAGAAGATATACATATGAGCATATAAAAAATCACAAACACACATTTCTTCTCACAAGTGTACATACAAAAATAAAAACAACTATCCATATACAAACAATTATCCATATACACACAATCATCCATGTATACACAATCATCCATATACACAGGATCATCCATATACACAGAAAAACACTATAAACATATGTGTACACATATACACTCACAGGCACTCATATATACCACTCCAACTCATATATATAGATATACAAACACTCACACATGCCTATTTATACATTGTAAATGTACAGATTTTGCACACCAGATAAAACTTACCCATGTTCAGAAAATAACCAAACCTTATATTATGGGAGGGGACCCCTTATGATTAGGGGAAATGTGCAATATGGCCAATTTAGTGAATTTTTATTTGGTGATAAACGAAAATTATTAGACAAACCCGAAATGATTGAGCCTAGTAATATAATGGGGTGGGCTGCCGCATTGTGGAAGTGGATGAGTAAAAGAGAGTATGTGTGTGTGTGTGCATGTGTGTGTTGTATCTGTGTGTGTGTGTGTTGTATCTCTATGTGTGAGTTGTATGTGTATGTGTGTGTGTATGTATGTGTGTGTGTGTGTGTATGTATGTGTGTGTGTGTGTCCGTGTGTGTGTATATATGTGTGTGTGTACGTGGATCAGAGAGAGGGAGAAAAATATTTTGGGTGCATAGTGTGATAGAATTGGGTGTGTGTAAATATATGGGATTTTGGTTGAGTGGTATTTAGGATTTTCTTTGTGTTATGCATTAAATATGTTTGTGTTAGACGTATGTATGTAATATGAAAGATATGTGTGTGTTAGATGTGTGTCTGTAAAATATTAACTCGTGTGTGTGCGTGTGAGTATTATGCCTATTAAAGCTATTAATGTGTATATTAGCTGATGAATGCGTAAAAGTAAAGCTTTTTTGCGCTGTGGAGGGTGTAGCAAAGCTAAATATTTAATCAGATATATATGTATAGAGATATATATATGATTGAATAGATATAATTGAAATAATACATTAGCAGGTGTATATCTGCAAATGTAACTAAAATTAACCTAGGTGTATGTGTTCCTAAGAGAGTGAAAATCTATGATAAGACTCATTAAATATACACATTTTCCGTATATAGAATTATTAAGTATCAATGGCTAATTTTCTATACATTATATTTGATTGGAGTGTGCATTCATAGTGTGTATAATTGTATATAAAGGGGTGTTTATGCCTAAATTATGATGTAAATTAGGGTGTGTATATATATTTAAAGCTTGCAAAATTATGTATCAGCTTCATGTACTATATAAGGTGTATAGGTACTCACATTTTTGCTTTGATTGTACTAATGAATTATTTTTTAAAAATAAACATATGATTTATACACACCTTATTCAATAGGTATGGTTATAATTGCCCTGATACTAATATTGGTAAAGGGGAAACCTCACCACATGAGGCTATTATGAAATTACGTGCACACAACCCAGAAGATAAGATCTTGGGTGGTTTTGGATTGACTATAAATTTGTTAATTGGTGAATATGCATGCTGCCCTAATATGAACAAACTACACCCTATCAAACCACATCTACATACTAAACAAAATATAGCTCCCTCACAAACCTCAGGTAATTGATGAATTAATGTATAAACTCACTATTTTGACACATACGTACATATAAATATATATATATTATCTTGTCCACTCTGGTTAGATCCTTAAGCATACACTACACACATCTATAAAATTGTCAAGCCCAGCATTGTATAATTCATAAATATATATATGTGTATGTAAATTTATTGAATTCATGAAATTTTCCATGCTACCCACACACACACATTCACACATCCACTAGTTATACATATTTTAAAGTATAAATCTATTTAAATTTGTTATATATATATATATATATATGTTACAAATAGGTAATGAGGAACTTGATATGTTTGATCAAATAATGAAGGGTGATTCAATGATTGAATTGAAACAAACAAGGCAATATCACCTCAATATTACACAACCACATCACACATCTTCACATCCTACTCATACCTCCTCTGCCCCCTCATACACTACATCTTCATATTTTAGACCTTCACATACCTATCATACACTTCAACCCCACACACATCATCCCCACTCCCACTCCCCCTCACACACACACTCCACACATTCCACACACTCCACACACCCTACACACCCTACACAACCTATACGCACACATGCAAAATATATCAATTTCATTCAAAATAAAGTGAGTAACAATCAATTAGGTACACTTGATGCAGCATACAGAGTGGGTGCATTTGCTGAGATATTGCAAAGGATGGGCCAATTAAAATTGGGGGGAAATGAATTTTTACCGGGTAGTCAAAATTGTACAAATAGTGAGTTTGATAGTGAGCATTTCTGTGAGTCAATTACACACGATTGTCCAGCCTTAAATACAACCATTTCAGATGATAAATCAAATGTGTGTCATTTCAGTTGTGAGCCAAATAAGATATTTGTACACACACCCATAAATGGTACATTAGAAAGTGTACAATTTGATGCCTGTGGTTATAAATGTTGATGTGTGTGTAAAGTTGTACCAAGGGTTTGGTTGTATAGATTTGTTATATATGTTGGTGTGTGTATACATAGAGTAGATGTATTATTATATACACAGGAAAAGTTGTTTGGAGGGTAGAGGGGAGGAGGGGAATACACACACACACCATTCTCAACTTATTTTAAAAAAATATATACAAATATATATATATTATTTAAACAATGTTTTTAGAAAATTTGTTGGGTCGAAAATCGTTTACTTTTAATTCTGAAAATTATTTCTTAAAATGTATATACACTCAATAATATGTATGTATATGTGTGTTGTGCATTTGCATTGTGTGTGTGTGTGTGTTTGTTTGTTATGTATGTATGTGCGTGAGTGAGTGTGTAAAGGGTTTATATATATATAAATGTATATAAATAATCTGATTAGCGTGTGTGTGTAAACGTTCTAGATTAGTCATATGTTTTGGAATGATTTGCTAAGTAATCGTCTTTTATAAAGTTATACATTGGCTTCAAATAGGGTTCCATAATTGACCAAATAGGCTAATATAGGGATATAATATGTAGTGTGTATATATAAAAAATAGAGAAATTGTGTGTAGTTGTGAAGATTAGAACATGTGTAATAAATAGTTTGTGTATAAATGTGTAGAGGCATCATACAATGTCGTGTGAAATAGAGGATTATCTGTTTGTATGGATGTGAAGATATATGGATAGAGAATAATATATATATATAAAAATGTACAAAATTATATATATATAATGTGTATAGATTTGGAGTGAGAATATCTCTATATTTGTATGTATAGATAAATATCATGTGTATTTAAAGCACACATATGATAATAAAGAGATGAATATATGTAAGGTTTGTAAACACTTATATCAATCACAACATGTTTTGAATATGTATTAAAAAGAAATTACATACATATCTCATATGAATATGTATAGACTAGGTTAGATATATTGAGTGTGTGTGTGTGTAATTACCATCAAATCAAAGCTACTTTTACTGTCTATACAGTCAATATAATATGCTCCAATAACTGCTTCAAAGAAATCACTAATAAGTTTGTTTTTCAAATTGTATTTATCTAATTTGAACAAGTCATGTGTAGTTATTATATCTTTTAGATCTATATTTCCTAAAATATTGAACTGCCCAATTTCCTTAGTTATAATTATCTTATCTAATGTGTGAGATGTGTGTGAAATAGCTTCTAATAAACACTTTTGAAACATCAAATTTGACGTTAAAATTGATTTGTAGTGTGTAAGTGCACCTTCTGGAAATGAGGGGAAATTTGTGTGTAACCAAATAACAATAACTAAGCCAATTACAGCATCTCCCAGGAATTCAAAAATCTCCTTCAAATAAAAAAATGTTTAATTATGTATAAATATCTTGTATGGGTGTGTGTGTGTGTGTCTGTATGTGTGTATGTAAATATTTATTAGTGTTGTGTTTGTTTTTTATTTGTGTGGATCGGGGGTGTGGGGTTATGTGTGAAAATATAGAAGTGTAGTATATGTGATCTGTGTGTGTTACAATCTAACTTTTCTTACACGCCCAAATTAATCTATTCTATATAAATAAATCTACAAAAATTATACACTACACACCTTATTTGTATGTACTAAATTATGTACCCTAAGTTTACATACATACATCATTATATCTCATTTACATTCACCCCCCTTTTCCCAACAATATGCACACACAAAACCAACCAAAACTATACACTAAGATGCACATACCCTACTCAAGTTATACACCAGCACACACACAATACAATATCACCCTCACCCTCCCACACACACATACATACACAAACACACATACACACACGTACACATACACACACGTACACATACACACACAAACACACATACACACACGTACACATACACACACGCACACATACACACACAATCACACATACGCACACATACACACACACACATACACACACACACATACACACACGTACACATACACACACGTACACATACACACACCCACCATGATATATCCAGTGTGTCGTGCAAGGGAGAGTAATTTGGTGTTATGAAATTGAATTTTAAATAATTCTTCAATGTGTGTGTTACTAAGATAATCTACCTCTGATATAGGTTGATAAAACATATCAATTAAATTGTTTTTAGTTTGTGTAAAATATAGTGGGGTTGAAATATTAATGTGTATATCAAGAATATATTGAATAAATGCAGTGGCTACAAGAATTGATTTGTGTGTAGAAATAAAAGGGATTTGATTATCTGGTATAAAGGCTGTAGGTAGAGTAGGGAGATATATGGGTTTCCTTATGGGTTGGTGTGTGTGTGTGTATACTTCAGATTGATTGTGTGTAGAATTGTGTGTTGTTTGGATAGGTGGATCAATATTTGATTTGGGAGTATATGTATGTGTAGTTGACTTGGTTGTTTCAATAGATCTGTGTGTGGTTGAATAATTGTTAAACGTATGTGTGTGTATATCAACAACTTCGTCGTGTTTATATGTGTGTGTAACGACATCCACCTCATCATGTTTATGTGTGTGTATATCAACAGCCTCATCATGTTTATGTGTGTGTGTAATGACATCTACCTCATCACCCAAATTCATGTGTGTAACAAAAGCCACCTCAACATTCGTATCAATGGGTGTAACAACATCTTTATAATTAGCATGAGTTACCTTGTTAATATATTCATAGTCACCCTCTATAAATACAAATTCTTCATTTGATAAATAACACACACCAATTATAGATTCAATAATATCAGCTAAATCTTTAGTAGTAGGTGTAGTTTCCCTTAAACAATCTAAGGTTTTATTTCTATGATATTGTATGCATTTAATAAGTGTGTGTATATCCTTATTCATACAACACTGTGCAAGGAACTCATTTGATTCAAATTTTGAGCGAAAATTTGTAAGTGTACTAGGTGTGTGTATAGTTTCAACATCTGAAGAGAGGCTATAAAGTGTGAGTATAAATTTTAACACACTATCTCCAACAAATTCCAAAACTTGATAATCTTGTAGTAAACTATCAAAATGTGTACTGTTTCCAATAAATTCAAGGGGAGGTGTGTGTGTTTGGAATGGTGTAATCATACATAGTGTGTGTGTAAGGCTTGTGTGTAACAATGTAGGATGTATATACACCTCTTGAGGTATTGTGTAGTTACACATATGTTTATGCTTTGATATATCATTTAACTGCTTTATTATATTATTCTTAAGCCCCTCTGAAAATGTGTGTGTACTTAATAAACACTCATACGTCCAATTAATATAATGAAAGGCCAAGAAATTAAAATGTGTACTTGCATCTACTGGGTAAGGTAAATATGATGTGTAAGTGAGTGTGTACTGTTTTATTTGGTTTGGTGGTAGTTGCCTAATTATATGGCGTCTGATTGAATTGAAATCTGAATATATCCATCTCTGTGTGTATGTAAAAATGTAGGGGTGTGGGGTGTGTGCTTATATATATATATATATATGTGTGTATGTAGGTGTGTGTATGTAGGTGTGTATATATATATATATATATATGTGTGTGAGTGAGTGGGTGTATGCGTGTTTTTTGTTTGTGTGTGTGTGTGTAAATAGATAGAGTGTGTGTGTGTGTGTAAATAGATAGAGTGTGTGTGTGTGTGTGTGTAAATAGATAGAGTGTGTGTGTGTGTGTGTAAATAGATAGAGTGTGTGTGTGTGTATGTGAGAGTTTCTTGGTTTGTGTTTGCTTTGTGTGTATGTGTGTGTAAATAGTGTGTGTGTGTGTGTGTGTGAAATGAGAGACAAATGTGTGTGTATGGAGATAAGTAATCAATATAACTAATCATGTGTGTATAAAGTTTAATTGTGAATCATAATTTAAGCAATATCGAATGTCTGCTAATCATGAGTTAAATTATTCAATCTAAATATATCATTAAGTGTGTGTATAGTGTGTGTATATGTATGTTAAGGATTACCTTAGATACACGTACAAAATTTGATTCACTATTTGAACGTGTGTGTGTAGGATGATATAAAAATGTTCGTTCATAGGGTTTACTAAAATTTTGGTAAAATGTGTGTTTTCCACCACCAAAACGAGGGTGCTTAAAGTGTGTGTGTAAATTGGTTTTTAATTTATACAAAACTTCAAATTGCGGGTGATTTATATCCAAATTTTCAAGTGTGTAGGCATTTAATAATTTGGAATCAATAGGGCTAAAATGAATGGGGTTGTGTGTAAGGATATGCATATTTAGTTGTGTGTGTGTATATGAGTAAGGATATACATATTTAATTGTGTATGTGTATATGTGTAAGGTTATGGAGATTTAATTGTATATGTATATGTGAAAGGTTACCTAGATTTAATTGTGTGTGTGTATATGTGTAAGTTTATGGATATATAAATTGTATATGTATATGTGAAAGGTTATGTATACTTATGTGTGTGTGTGTGTACGAGTAAGTTTATGCGTATTTAATTGCGTGTGTGTGTAGGTTTAGATATAATTGTGAGTGTGTATGCATATTTATCAGCTTACCTATCTTGGCTAAATAAAGGGACTAGGTTGTTGCAATCAGTCATATAACTATAATCAGGGTAGCCATATTCATCACACACAAATGGTAAGATTATTTGAGATGATTTCTAATATATATATACATATAATTACACACATATAATTATAAATATAAAATTACACACTTAAAATTACATACATATAATTACATAGATATATTCACACACATATATTTACATACATGTATTCACACTTATATAATTATATAGATAAAATTATACAAAAAAAGAGAAAAATTTGTGTGTAGCAGTTTAAATAAAATGTAACGTATTCTATTAGGTATAAATATATATATATGTGAGTGTATGTGTGTATGAGATTACATTAGTGTTTATATCAACATGTTTGTATGTGTGTACAATGATATATATATGTGGTGATTATTTTGACTTATTTATTAATATGTGTGCGTAATAATATGTATAAGAAATATATGTGTGTAACCTGTGATATAAAAGGTTTAGTATTAAATTGGTCACGAAATTGGCTAAAAAATTTCTATAAAACATCATAAATATTTATTATGTGTGTATATTTAAATATGTAAATTAATAAATGTGTGTATGAATAAATGTTTGTATAAATAAATGTGTGTATGAATAAGTTTTGTATAAATAAATGTGTAAAAAAATAAATAATTAAATCACTTATATATATATCTAGTTTTACAATTAGGTGTGAAACATCATATCAAATTTAATTATATCTCTTAAAATTTATCATTCGGATTATGTGTATATACATTCATAAGCTCCTATTATATATATATATATATATATATATGTGTATGTGGGGGGGGGGAAAGCAGATTGAAAATAATAACTATTAGAATATCAAGGACATAAATCACAATATAATCCAATTTAAACATTCTAACAAGATAATATATATATATATACCCTAAGCTCAAACACACCACACACATACATACACCACACACACACACACACATATATACACTACACACACACACACATATATACACCACACACACACACATATACATACACCACACACACACACACACACACACATATATACACACACNCCCCCCACCCCACACACAGCACATACACATACCTTTATAATATTTAGTTCATTAAAATTGATTTCTAAGGGGCCAATATATGTTAAGCTATATTTGACAATATCAATACCTTCACACATTGGATTATTAACATATATAAATGTGTCAAAAAATTGAGAGAAATCATCAATTCTTACACATTCACTCAGTATTATACCAAAGGGTTCAAGACATGTCATATAATAGTGTGTGTAACCTTCATTCATTATTTGTTCATCTACAAGAAGCCCTATATACTCAGGTGTAAGTTTATATACATAATATGCTGTGTGTAGAGTGTTTTCAAGATCAACTGCACACGTTGGCGGATGCCTATAACACACAATTTTTGTGTAGTTGTCTTTAACAGTTTCCTCTATATCATATGTCAATCTAAAATGATTATCAAAAGTGTCTGGAAAATTCTAATACACACACACAAATGCATAGATATTCTTGAATCAAAATGTGTACATTTTTACACACACACAGACACATTTCTATATAAATATTTTTCTCCATACATACCTATATACACATCACCCCACTCACTCGTATGTAGACTTTATTTTCATACACACATCAATTCAAACATCTAGTTTTTTCAGATAATATATTACCCTATAAACATCAACCTTCCTAAATCCTCCCCAACGAACACATCACCCCACCACACACATACACAAACACACACACATACACAAACACACACACCACACATACACACACACACCACACATACACACACACACACACACCACACATACGTCACCACTACACATATAACCCCCACCCCACACACATACACACACATACACACACACATACACACACACATACATACATACATACATACACACACACACATACATACATACACATACACACACACATACATACATACATACATACACACACACACATACATACACACACATACATACATACACACACTTACACATACACACACACATACACACATACACACATACACACACACACATACATACATACATACACACCTTATCAATGTGATGTAAAACAGCTAAGGCACAGTATTTCCGTTTTTCTTTCTTATTAGCAGCATATGTGGGGGGAACAGTAATATAAATGTGTGTAGGGGGTGTCCAAATAATACTTTCCTTTATAGCCAATTTAGGTAAATTTACACACACATTTTCACCAGAAATATGTTCATTAAATGATTTCTTAAATGAAAATTCATACAAACTTAAATCATTTAAATCCAATATCTTTGGGTTATATTGTGTATATAATTCATATAGAAATCGTATACTATCTTCATTGGTTAACATAGCCCCTGTTTTCTGTGTGTGTGTGTGGTGTGTGTTTTGTGTGTGTATTGTGTGTTATGTGTGCGTTTTGTGTGTGTTTTGTGTGTTTTGTGTGTGTATTGTGTGTTATGAGTGAGGTATGTGTGTTATGTGTGAGGTGTGTGTGTTATGTGTGAGGAATGTGTGTTATGTGTGAGGTATGTGTGTTATGTATGAGGTGTATGTAATGTGTGTGATAAATGATGTGTGGTATATATGATATATATAGTGTATAATATGTATTATATATGATGTATATTGTCTAGGATGTATACTGTGTATGATGTTTGTGTGTACCTCTTTATATATTGGGGTTGGTTCATATTCGCTCAGTGTTTTGTGTGTAACAGGTGTCTCAAATGTGTGTGATAATCTACTTGCAATTTCTAAAACATTTTCAACTTGTGAGAAATATAACACATTTTCAAATTCTTTAAAATCTCTAGCAAAATTTACATACAGTGAACATTTCTGACGTGCCCTCCCTTTACTTTGTATAATAGCCTGTTAAATGTGTGTGTGTGATGTGTGTGTGTGGCTGGGGTGTGTGGTGGGATTGTGCGTGTGTGTGGTGGGGGGCCATGATGTGTGTGTGTGTAATGGGATTATGTATAGTAATGTATGTGTGTGATGTATATATTGTAATGTGTGTGTGTAAAAAAAGTGTGTGTAAAACTCAAATGTAATTACATGTGGGTGTGTGACTGCATCAAATTGCATGACAATATTACAGGCGGGTATATCAATTCCTTGAATTAACACATTTGTTGCCACCTAACATAAATATATATCTTGGAAATTAAATACACACATATTTATATATATATATATATATATAAGGAGAAATAGATATACACATATATAGGAGAATTACACACATACATAAAATGTAGTCTAAATGTTCACACGGAGAAATTAAAATGTGTTAACAAATATAGGGTGAATAAGAAGGGTTATAGGGTGATGCTAAACATGCATGTGTGTATGTGTATGGGTGCTATTATGAGGATATGTTGAATGAGTGTGTGGGTGTATATGTGTAAATGAGAGAGCATAAGAGTGTAAATTTTATTTCTGAGAGTATGTGTGTATGTGTGTCTATTTGTATAGATGTGTGTATGCCTATCTGTGTATATTTGGAGGGGAAATTAAACTCATTTCATTGATTAAAGATATATTTTGTATGAATATGTGTATATCTTTGTGTTTATATGTATACAAATGTGTGTAGATGTGTGTAATTCACCAAAATTTTTAGTGAATCATTTCCAGTCGATGAAAATTGTTCGAGAGCTTTACTGCCTTTATGTGCCGATAAATAAAGATAATATTACAAAAACAAAAATGTGTGTGAAAATATATGCAAAAAAGTTTACATAACTAGTGTATATAAAAAATTGGATAAATAAAACATATAAAAATGTGTATATACAAATGTGTAAAACAATGTGCTTAAAAATAATCAAAGAAAAATAACTCACTCACACACACGCAGACACAAACACGACACACACGCACACACAAACACGACACACACGCACACACAAACACGACACACACACACACATACGCACTAACACACACACACATACGCACTAACACACACACACACACATACACACTAACACACACACATACACACTAACACACACACACACACATACACACTAACACACACACATACACACTAACACACACACACACACATACACACTAACACACACACACACACATACACACTAACACACACACACACTTGGTTTAAAGTTAGTAGCAAGTAAACTTTGTGTAGGAAATTTTGAAATAAAATAATCACATTTTGTGAAATTTCGATGTTTCAAAATTTCAGACAAACAAATTGTCGTAAATCGCCATTTACAAAAAACTAAAATTTTATTTTCAAAATTCGATTCAATGAAATTTTGATCAAATATCTTCTTCGTTAATTTGTTCTATAGAAAAATGTGTGTGTATGTGTGTGTGTGTATGTGTGTGTGTGTGTGTGTATGTGTGTATGTGTGTGTGTGTGTGTGTGTGTATGTATGTGTGTGTGTGTGTGTGTGTGTGTGTGTGTGTGTGTGTGTGTGTGTGTGTGTGT